>VSDK01028060.1:201593-217980 GCA_009767595.1 Symbiodinium kawagutii
AGGAATGCCAGCTGCAACGCTATCGCCAATTGAACCTTGTCTTGCTGCACCGCTTCCTGACTGAGCAGACACACCACTTCGTACGGAACTGGCATCCTGCTTCTTGGTGGGCATAACTTCCTCCAGCCTTTGAGGGATTGCTGGGTGTGAGCTAGTTGGCCTTTCGCTGAAGGAACATGGAACACTGCTGCAGCCACCACGTAGCTGCCGGCACTGAGGTCCGACCCTTCCATGTAGAGCTCCTCCAAGTAAGCCACTAGCACCTTGTCCAGTTCCTCGGTGCTGGGTTCCTTGCAAGCCAAGGTGGGATCCCAAGAGCATAGTCTGGCCCAGAGCTCCCGGTACTTCTTCAACGTGCGAGCACCAACGGAGGCCTGGGCTAGACTGCGCTCTGGGTTCAACCTCGCATGACTTGCTCTTCTCTTTGCCCTCATATGTTTCTTCTTCGCAGCGGTTTCGTTCATCATCTCGATGTCCCGTGATTGGTTTCAACGGCTCCGCTGCACTGCTGACTACATGGTTCGAAGGCTGCTGAATTTGGTTCACTTGGTGATGGCCCAGGGTTTTCTGTCTCTTCTGGCCCATCCATGTTACTGGCACCCCCAGCTGTCGGTGAATCATCCCAGAACCATCGCTTAGGCACTGAGGGGGACCAGCCACTGCGGCTCGGGGAGTCGGCGGGATTCCACTCTGAGGGAATCCACCTTGAGCGGAAGCCCGAGCCAGTTCCCAACGACAATGCGGCAAGTTGCTCCACCACCCTTCTCAACCTGAAACTGCTGGCCCTCCCCTTATCGAAAGAGACTGCAGCTGTCATTGAGTCTGTGAGGATGATGAAACGTTTTCCAAAGTTGTTGCAACTCCTAAGGGCATGCCGCACAGCGTATAAGCTAGCTCTTGCTTCATACACAGGCATTGATTCCTTACGCTTCCAAGGTACCCTGCCGACTATCTTCCAAGGTTTATCCACATGGCTGAATCCAACACCGACAAACTGTTGTGTGCGCTCTGCTTCAACCTGATCATCCTGCGCTAACAACTCTTCTTCGATCTGTACATACTGCCTTGGATTGTTCGCCAGCCCATGCTTGAAACGCCACCGTTCATTGTATGACCACAACCTAAAAGCCTCATCATCATCAATGCATGAAGTTGTAACCCCCAGACCCCATTCCGAAGCATCCACCGCATACACCGTGGTTCCCCAATCAGCATCAAGCTTACGATAAATGAGAGGAGCTATACCATCCCAGTTCATCAGCTCTTTGCGAACACTTTTCCAAAGGGGCACGACGTTTGTGTAGTGACGCCGGATGAAGGTATAGGTTTCACCAAGGACTGCTAAAGCCTCCCTCCTGCATAATGAAACAAAGGTGATATGGCCTACAAGGCGTTCCAACTGCTGGCCACTTGCTCGTCCTCTTCGAAGGATCTCCCGAATGGCCAGACGAAGTCGCCATAGGCGTTGAAGCTTCGGCCTCAACACACCATCGCCAGTGATGTTCCATCCCAACACAGCTGCCTCTTCATCCCCCACTTCAATCTCATGCACCACAAGTCCTGCATCTCGCAAGGCTTCAACTGCTTTCCAGAACCGTTCTTCAACTTCGGTTCTGTTGGTGCCAAAGACATGGAGGTTGTCGACATACTGAATGTGCCAGAAGGGTCCACGAGGCGCAGGCGCATTGTCTCGCAATCGCTCCTCTTCGAGGAGTCCACTGCGCTCACATATTCGCTCTGCCAGAGTTTGACACCACCACATTGCCCACGACCATCCCATTGGAATGACCTTCACTCGGGGATAAAGCCATGCATCACCAGAAACTCGAAGCTGCCCCATTCCTGCCTCAGCGAAGTGCTCCGCCTTTACTCTTCTCAAGCCAAAGTATTTCCTGAGTGACTCCGGCATTTCCATCGAGTAGAAAGCATTCTGCAAATCCGCTGAAGCAGTGTACAACGGCTGGTTCTGTTCGAGGTTCATGCGACCCATGGCCTCCCCTGTTGCCAAGCTGATCGGCTTGGGATCACCGAAGTGGCAGTTACTCCTCCGGCAGTCTAATATCATCCGCAACTTGTCCTGCTTCTTCTTCACAAAGAAGATACCCACTTGTTCTACCGAAGGTTGCGTGGAAAACTCTATCAACCCCAGCCCATGTAATCGTTGCAGAAATTGCACATAGGTCCCAACACTGTTGAACTGAGGATCTTGGTAACACCGCTCCACCCCGCATGCTGCCAATCTTTGTTGCACAAGATCTGACTCGAGGAGGTGTTCACGTGAAAAGTGCTCCACCTGTTGTTGCCCGCCACTGCCCCACAACGAAGCCAAAGACACTGGACTCATGCCCTCCGCTGGAAGTGACACCTTGGCAGGATCGAAAGCACCTAAGGATGATGAGCTCGGCAACTGCTCATACCCTTCTGAAACCCGAAGCTCATTCAAGGCCTCTGAGCCCGACAGGTCTGGAGGCGATCCCAGACTCTTTGTCGCCTGCAAAATGAATTCCAAAACCTTCGACTGAGCAAGACTAGGAGCACTTGTTGAAGGTCCCCCAAAAAAATCCATGCTGCCCAGTCGGCCATACATCCGGTTCAATGCATCAATTGTACTGTTGCACTCCTGGATGACATGTCGCTTTCTGCCCAAACGCTGTCTACACTTCCGGGACAGCGATTCAGAAGGAAAATCGAATTATGACAACAGCTGCAGCGGAACCTCGGCTTGCATGCTCCGAAGGTTCCACAAGAGGGTTGGAGCCATACCCCTCTTGCACCACCCCGCTCAGGGGTTCTCTTGATCTGCCTTTCCCTTTTTGCCCTTTCGGGCTGCTTCCCTTTCTTCGCGGGCTTTTCGCAGATTCTTTGCAAGGCTGGCCTCCTTCTCCGTCTCCTGTTTCACATAGTCCAATAAGTCAGGGCAGATCATCAGGGTGGCATACTGTCGAGTTATGCCACCGAAAGTTGTCTGCTCTTCCAGTGACAGTCTGCCCCCCACTGCCCTCGACTCAGCTTCACGTGCCTTTTCGGAGTAGGAGAACTCTATCGTCTGCAGCCTCCTGAACTGGATCTCCACACTGAGCAAATTGAAAGGATTCACCTGGTCCACCAACAAGCATTGGCGCAGTGACATACTGATCTGGAAATGTTCTTGGATTCCCCAGCTCGATGCATCTGCTTTTGTAATCTGCCGCAACCTCTCGTGGTGGCCTTCAAATCCCAAGTTCTCCACTGTGAGATAGTTCACACACCATCTGCTCGTCCTTGGTCCACTGAGCACCCATCTGACCGGTGCTTCAATGCTCATGGCAGCAACGTCCTTCAATGTCCTTTCCGGCTGTCCCAGTGAGTTCAGAAACGAAGGGAGAATGCGACTGTCACACTTCGAAGGCCGTTGTCTGAATGCAGCCAAATCCGCACCATCAACACATTCAACAAACAGAGGACCATCCCCAGTCTGATGCACTGTCTTGGCTCCACGTGTCATGGCATGCCCAACACCAGCGACTTCCTGCCCAAACACATAACTTCCCATAGTTTCCACTGACAACCACTTCAACGTACCAGGACCATAATCGGCAGCTGCTACTCCCGGCAAAGCGGGCGCCTGAGCCACGGGGGCAACACCCCGCCTCTCTTGCTCAGCCAACCGCCTGGCCTCTTCGCGGAAATTTGTCAGCTCATTCGCACTCCATGCCGGCATAGCATAGACCGACGCCGGATTCATGCCAGCAGGCAATGCTCCCGGTCCCGGCCTAACCCTTATGCTCCTCACATCATCGTTCAACGGCCCCAGCTCTTCAGAGTACACATCCCCATCAGGAGTTAGAATGATATAAGTGTCCCCTTGTACTTGTTCCAGCGGTGTTCGTTCGTGCCAGATTCGAGGACCCCCCACATCATACTCCAGCAGGATCTGCCTATTTAGCAAAGCCATTCTTGCGAAGTCTCAACTCCGCAAGCTGTCGATGTGCGATTGCTTTCTGGTTCAACGGCGAGAGATCCCCGCCGCCCACACTGTAGCCAGAGTTCCGACCCTGCCAAAATTTGCCAGCAACCAATAAGGCCACCAACAGTAACAGCAAGCCCAGGAAGCTTACCGGCCCACTGGATACCCACTGTAGAGCCCTTGCAACCCAAACCGCCTGTGGCCCAACCTCCGGATCGCTTGGTGGCACCACAGGTCTGCCTGAATCCCCAGGCGCAGGCGATGGACTCGTATAGCCGTTTCCTGTCCTCCGAAGTTCCTGGTGGAAATGGAGTTCCGCAGCTAGTTCGAGCACCTCAGCCCTTATCTGGTGTTGTTGATACAGGCCCCAACCAGTAAGTCCCAGCAGGCAGATGTGCAGAGCCCCAAATATTCCAAGATAAGGAACGGAACGACCACCCATGGGAACTAGGCTTGAGACTTGAGAATTACGGTGTGGTGCGGCATTTACACATTCAACTCTTCATCAAACATGTCAGGACTCATATAGTCCGCAATTATTCATGGGTGCTTGAGCACTCTCAATGGTTCTTGTGTGTTCTTGATATATCACGAGTATACGATCAAGAGCTACTATCAAAACTCACCAGCATGAACCAGGCACCTTCATCAACCACTACCAGCCACAACAAAGCTCCCACACTGCCCCGAAGAGTCCCTCAGCGCGCAGCGCGCCTGGGTCTGCTTGATGTAGGTCACCCCCGCCTTCAGCATGTTGAAGCGGCCCTCGAACATGCAGTACTTCCGCAAGGTGGTCACCTGAGACGCCACAGTTCGCTGTGGGTGCTGCCAAGCTGAGCTGACGCCCTGGGATACGTTGGTGAACAGAAATGGTGGGGAACCACCAAATCCAACGTGGATGTGACGAGATTTTTGAATGGCTTATAAAAAGGATAAAATTTAACCATCATTCACCCCTGACTGACTATCATGACCCAACTATGTCACTCACCAACCATCAAGCATTATGAACGAATCATCACCCATCATTAACCAATCATTCATCCATCATTAACCAGCCGTAGACTTAATCAACAACGAACCGACTACCAAGCATCATTTACCATCACATACCAATACAGCCCCACCCGCCTTCAGGTTCAATATCAGACTCAAGCGTCGCAGCTGCGTCACCGTCTTCCTTGGGGTTTAGGCCGTCGGTGCCCAGCAATCATCCGCCACGGTCGCTTGAGAAGCCAGCTATTGCTAAAGGGATACACCGCAACAATGCCCAAGGCCATGAAGATTTTGGTAGGGAAAATATCTGTCAAGCGGAGGCATGGTACACTGTTTATGGGGAGATGTCTTTGTTTCTAAGCAATTATGATTGAGGAGCGTGGGTCTCATATCCATCACCCATGCAATGTCGCCGCTTTGCCAACAGCGAGACGTGGACCCACTCTGAGTATCCACAACATCTACACCCCACAGAACTGCAGCCATGATCGTTGAGGGCCTTGATCTTCCACCGATTCTCATCCTCCAACGCACCATGAATCACCAATAAACGTGTGTACACGACAAAATTCACCATTAATTTCTTCAGTGGTTCAGCTTCTGATAATGGGAAAAGCTGATATTGGCAGGAGCTGATCTGGGGCTGATCCGTCGTTTATAGATCTTGTTGGGTGCTGGTTGGATCTGGTTGGATGCTCGTCATGTCTTCCCAGCATCCAAAATCGATCGCTGATGAAGTCGGTTTCCACCACCTGGGAGACAGCACGGGTGCCATCGCAGTGGTGCCCTGGGGAGTCGTGCTGGGTTCAGGGATGGTTCATGAGACCTTTTTCAAACAAAAAGGTTCTACATGCCAATACACCATGAGCAAAGTCAGACAGGCAACTTTCAATCAGATATCCACCAGTATCAAGATTATCAAGCAATACCAACCATCCACTACCAACCATGATGGTGAACCATCTATTATCATCTATTTCTTAGCCCCCAATAGCACCGGTTGGGGGGATGCGGCGGTTGACCGGCCCTGCAGTTTGGCCGGGTCGCTCCCATGTAATCGGCGTTGTGCAAGACCAAAATGATCGGAATTTGTTCGCTCTCCTGGCCGCTTAGCAGCGTGTGAGTCGGGCTGCAGTTGGCACTGGCTCAACGCCGGCAGGGTACCAAGTGGACCACCAAGAACCCAAGCAGAATACCCTGGCCATCTGTGAGCCGTGTACCAAGTAGTTTCGGGCAACCTAGGTTTGGCTACACCCAACCAACACGTCGACCCCTCAGGCCATCAAAAATGCTGATATTACCCCAAACTGGTCGGCTTCACAACAAAGACAATCATGTTTCGGAAAGGCTATCATTCCGACATTTCACTTCCATTTATGGCTTCCATTTTCAGGACATGCGTACGGCCATCCTCATGGCATCCGGCGGCCTCCAAATAGAGGGGAGCCAAGGCAGCGTGGTAATCCATGCAGTGGTAGATGTCCGGTTTCAACCTGAGCCGTTGAGGTTCCTGAGGACACAGCACCATGGGGGCGAAAGAGATGGGAAGGTGTTCAAACGATTGGTATCCCATGTAGATGTAATGCGTTGTGTATGGTTGACCAGTGAACTCACAACTGAGTTACTATGGTCAGTTCTGGGTGTAATCGGCAGACCACTAGAAATGAGACTATAACAGCCTCAAACATGGCGAGGATTGGAAGCTTGGTCAGAGGACCAATCCACATTCAATGCACTGCTTCTGTGATAAATGATTCCAATACCCATAAATGACACCTTTGTTTGCTATATATTGTTGCTATATCCCCTCTTAGTGCTCTTGATGATTGTATATCTCCGTGAGATTCAGGTGAATTACTCCACGTTCCAAACCAACAGGAGACCCCCATCAGCAGCTTCACCCCATATCTCTGCTGTGATCCAAGACAACCCCCTGGGCACAGCTGGGGCGTCACATTCCTCCAAGGTGCTTCCGGATGAGCCAAGCCGTTGCCTGCGCCATTGTGGTTGACAGTGGTTGATAGTCTTCATATGGCAGTACTGGGCAAAGGCAGAGGAGGGTTTTCTAGACTCAAAAACTTTGATGAGGACAAAACGAATTTGAGAACAGTGAGATTGGATCAGCAGGACTTCTTTGTCGGAGCCTGCCTTGGTTGTTACATGTTTCCCTTCGCCCCAAAGCGCACCCCACAGGGACAACTACGGAAACCAGGCCTGGTTCCACAAGGAGAAATACCGCAAAGTCCTCCAATAGCAGGCGACATGATCTGAAGGTCGTGTCTCCAAGGCTGGGACGAAATCATGATTTGAGCCCACGGGTGAATGACTATGACTACCACCATGATCAAGATTTGGTCCCAACATGTCGCAACTACTCATTGATGACCTTCCGACTCATGTCATCCACGTTTCCACCAGGAAACGTCGCCATGGTTGGCTCCTGACTTTGGTCATGGACGGCGGATAGGGCGCTGTCTTCACCTTCTCGGTGAAGATTTCGTGTTCTCAGCCGGGCAACGCATGGGGCTGCAGGTGCAGCCGTTGGCATGTTGGAGTTCGTGTCTCATGGATTGACTTGTTCACAGTAACTGACTAATGACGTAGGAAGTGGCATGATCATTCTAAGCAGTATCACCATGTTTGCGTCATCACCACCCTAATACGGCAAGAAATTCATCATGATCATCATCATCATCATCATCATCATCATCATCATCCTCATCATCATCATCATCATCATCATCATCATCACTTTAAGGCATTCACAGTCCAGGGGCTGAGGATATACCAGACGCGATTGATGCCGTTCAGCTCGCTCTGCATGGTATAGACTTGGATCCTCAGTGATCCAGGACGAAGCTTCATGACCGGGAGTTCTTTGGATGACTGTGCCCAGATTTTGACTATATGGGGGGGTTCTCAAAATAGGGGTACCCCCAAATAATCCAGCTCATCAACCATTGATAGTAACAAACCATCAATTTTGGTGGTCCCCTCATGGCTTGAGAAACACCATGAAACACCCCATATTTACTGGTGGGCTGTTTCACCTGCGCACAACTCATCTTCACACCTGCCTATGATGTCAAATGTCAAAGTGGTGGTTTCTCAAGCCATAGGGGACCCTCAAAATCAATGGTTTATTACCATAAGTAGTTAATATGAGATGACTTCGGGGTACTCCAATTTTGAGAAACCACCAGGTGGAACAGCCACGGTGATTAGTATCAAAACCCGCATGGCACCTGTTCCATGACAAGGTTGGTCGATCATTGGAGCATTTCTCAAGGCAGGCCCAAGGTTCGTCTGCTCCTTGCCATCGACCACGCAGCGAATTTCATCAAACTCCTGCGGAGAGTACGAATAAATCATAGATCACAAAGTCATTTTGTTGACGTAGGGCTGCTCAAGTTGATACCACGTCCAAAAGACTGGGGGTTCCCTTTACAAACTCACAAGTTGGGGATGTTTCTTCGGGGGGAATGCTACTTTATGGACAGGCCCAGGAGACCAAACAAGCACGTCGCATGAACCCACAATTTGCAGATATTGGCGATGCTCGGTACTGTCCAAACTAGGCAACTGACAAGTTAGCAGAACCGTGCCATCCCTGCACACAACTCATCAAGCAAGAGACTCTTCCCAACAACCTCATGATTCAACTAGTTTACATTGGAAGTACAACCCCAGTATAATCCTAGTTCATCTTGGAAGTTACCCAGCACTGTACATCTGCTAACCTCCAAGCATAGCTTCCTCCCCAGCCCGGCACTCCTCCAACTCTCCGTAGTCCACATCCCCGAACATAGGATGAATCAAGCTCAAGGTGCACTGAGCGCAGCCGCTGCATTTAGCATGCTTCCGGGACAAACATGGGAGAACCACGGGAAAACCGTCCGGGCACATGATCAAAGTATACAGTATACAAATATTTGTCAACAGATTGTGAGTTGAAGTGGATCAAAGTATCAAGAACATGGCATATGATCAAAACAGTGTCAACAAATTCACGAAAAAATATACAACCAAAATTCAAATCTCTTCCACCCTTGTCTTGGTCTGCTTCAACAGACTCCGCACAAATGCTTGAAGTCTAAAGTGACTTTCACAAGCACGTGAGCAGTGATATAAAAGTTTGAACAATGTTCAGTCTACGGCTGTGCCAAAAATGTTGATATGTGTTTGAAAATCAGAAAGACCTCCAGCCAACACAAGACCATCGCAATCCTACTAAGCTCCCATGGCCCTATTAGCTAACTGTTCAAAAACGACCAATTCATCGCCACAACTACCAATGACCAGCATTAAGCCAATAATTTTCCCACTGAATCGTACTGCTTGTAGTCACGAGTTCTCACGACAATGATAACTCATTCTTAGTCCCAGATTGAGGGTTTCACAAAATAGGGGACCCCTGAATCATCCTTTCTTAATCATTCACAATAGTATTTCCACCATTTTGGGAGGGTTCCCCATTTTGAGAAATGCCCCTATCTCAACCACCAACCACCAACTACCAGCATTGAACCAACCATTCCTCACCACTGTTAGCCTTGCTCGCCAGCCACGCCCCCGGGCGCCTTGGGATGTTCTCGGAGCATCTGATCCAAGACCTTTCCCAAGCCTCCAGCACTTACCTGGTGCGGAGATAGCTGGGGGGTGGCCACCGTCCTAGTTCACCAAGCCATGGCAGGGTTCGATGGTTTCTCAAGGCATAGGGGTACCCAGAAATGGTTAATATAAATAGCTATTGATGGATGATTTGGGGGTTCCCCCAGTTTGAGAAGCCGACGTTTGGGCAAAGTAAATGCAGGACCAATAGAGCTTGGGTCATGACCATGCCTCACCCTTTTCAGGCATCAGCGCTTTACCATCGTCCGTCCGCGATCTTCACCACTCACGCCACTCACGCCTTCACGCCCCACCACCACCACCCACGCCTTCACGCCCCGTTCTGGGATGGTGTGTTCGATGGCCGCGCAGATCACGTGCTTAGGCTCGATCCTGGGACCTGGCGAGCTCGGCCATGACGAACCACATGCAAGTGAACATCCCAACAGACTCTTCTGGTATGGGATGCTCACCAGGGCTCTTGACTCACAGCCATATTCAGAACCAGAAGCATTAGGTAACATGAATCATCATGAATCATATATCACAAGCCCTGCAGCTAGTCCTGAACCCGCTTTGGTTCAACAAGATACCAATCTGAAGTGTCATGTTGGGTGGCCCCTCCCCGGATTTTGCGGTGGCACACCCAAGATGGACAGCCTGTCTTCAAACATCGACAGCCCGAAAAGGCCTGAGATCTGCATGATATTCGGAAAGGTGGCTTCCTGGCAGATCGGGAGGACCCAGTTGGTGGTTGGGAGATGGCTGGGAGCCACCGGATGGATTTGTCCATAAATGGTGGTACTTGTACCTACGAACCAACCAATAAATACATATCATTAATACGAGGAAAAATCTCCAGTATGGGGGTACGCACACCATTTTTGGACAAAAGGAAAGCTTGATGGCACCCGGCATGTTCTCTTTGGCACTTGAAACATACCAATGCATGTTTGCTGGTCAAAGCTCATTTCTAGCTGATTCTGCTATTGGGAATTGCCACATTCCGTTGCCATGAGTACCAGAAGGCAATCGATCCACAGTTTCCTTCACACTCCTCGCACTTGCGCCTTGACGATGGACAGGTAGATCCGCGTGCGATAGTTCCACGCCAAGATGGTCACTCCACCAACCTCACGGAAAACCAAGGCCCAGTGCGGCGCATTGAGGAGATGTTGGTGGTTATCAGCGCCCAACCTTACTCCCAGTATTGGTTGTGTTCCATTCTGTTTGGGGAGCTACTGCAAACTTCTTGTGATGCACCTCAGTGCCTTGATTTCAATTTCTTGCATCCCAAGCCAAACCCATTGATAGACGTTCCTAGCAACCAAGAATTCTATTGAAAGCTGCTCTTCATTCATCTAAATGGCATATCAACAACATGTTGAAGATAACAGACTTGAACCAGCCATCAACAAACTACAATATCTTCCATACAGTCCCAGCTGTGTTGAGCCAGGATTACCAAAGCATGGTTCTGTTCCCAGGTAGTCTACCACACGAGATGCGGCCAAAGCCTTCTCACAAGTGGATCTCATGAGGGGCAACCCAGCCAGAAAGCCCAACTGAACATGCCTGAGCATAAAGAGATTTGCCAAAAATGCAAAGAAACTTATTTCCCCACCTCTATGACCCCCAGTTGATGCTGCCCCGCCACACTCTTTTTGGATCCTTCAGAAAGCGCTTCTGAAAAGTTTCTTCGGTCAAGGTCATTGCATAAATCAGCTGATGCATCTTGCCCTGATCTGCCAGAATCTTCAGGCGTGCTTTGAGTCGGTGGTTGCTGTAACCCAGAAGTGGGGGGGACTTGACCACTATCTCCATGGCATGTGCTGCAGACACAGACTCCCTGAGAAGAAGCATTTTGGGCTTCAAGTTTTGTTCCAAGCTAAGGCCAAGAATTTGAGGAAATGTGGCAACCACTTTCGCAATGTGCCTTTCTGTCAGTCCCAATTCAAAAAACCATTTCACTGTTGGTGTCAAGTTCTGTTTGATGCTATAGCCAAAAATTTGAGGTTGGGTAGAGACTGCCTTCGCAAGTTCACTTTTGCTGAGCCCCAAGTCTAAGAGCCACTCCACTGTGGGCTTCAACTTCTGGTCGATGCTGTAGCCAAGAATTTGTGGAAAAGTGGCCACTGCTTTTGCAACTTGACTCCTAGTGAGCCCCAAGTCCAGGAGCCATTCCACCGTGGGCTTCAAGTTCTGCTCGATGCTTAGGCCAAGTATTGAAGGATGACTGGCCACTGCCTTCGCAACTTCACTCTTTGTGAGTCCCAAGTCTAAAAACCATCTAACTGTTGGCTTCAAGTTCTGCTCTATGCTGTAGCCAAGAATTGGAGGAGATGTGGCCACTGCCTTCGCAAGTTGACTCTTGCTGAGCCCCAAGTCTAAGAGCCACTGCACAGTGGGCTTCAAGTTCTGCTCGATACTGTAGCCAAGAATTGAAGGACGAGTGGCCACTGCCTTCGCAAGTTGACTCTTTGTGAGCCCCAAGTCCAGGAGCCACTCCACTGTGGGCTTCAAGTTCTGCTCTATACTGTAGCCAAGAATTGCAGGAGAAGTGGCCACTGCCTTGACAAGTTGACTCTTGCTGAGCCCCAAGTCTACGAGCCATTCCACTGTGGGCTTCAAGTTCTGCTCGATGCTGTAGCCAAGCATTGGAGGAGAAGTGGCCACTGCTTTTGCAACTTGACTCTTGCTGAGCCCCAAGTCTAAGAGCCACTCCACTGTGGGCTTCAAGTTCTGCTCGATGCTGTAGCCAAGAATTGAAGGATGACTGGCCACTGCCTTCGCAACTTGACTCTTCGTGAGCCCCAAGCCCAAGAGCCATTGAACCGTGGGCTTCAAGTTCTGCTCGATGCTTAGGCCAAGAATTTGTGGAAAAGTGGCTACTGCCTTTGCACCTTGACTCTTTGTGAGCCCCAAGTCTAAGAGCCCCTCCACTGTCGGCTTCAAGGTCTGCTCGATGCTTAGGCCAAGTATTGAAGGATGACTGGCCACTGCCTTCGCAACTTGACTCTTTGTGAGTCCCAAGTCTAAAAACCATCTAACTGTTGGCTTCAAGTTCTGCTCGATCCTGTAGCCAAGAATTGGAGGAGATGTGGCCACTGCCTTCGCAAGTTGACTCTTGCTGAGCCCCAAGTCTAAGAGCCACTGCACAGTGGGCTTCAAGTTCTGCTCGATACTGTAGCCAAGAATTGAAGGACGAGTGGCCACTGCCTTCGCAAGTTCACTTTTGCTGAGCCCCAAGTCTAAGAGCCACTCCACTGTGGGCTTCAACTTCTGGTCGATGCTGTAGCCAAGAATTTGTGGAAAAGTGGCCACTGCTTTTGCAACTTGACTCCTAGTGAGCCCCAAGTCTGAGAACCAACGAAGCTTTGGTCCCAGTTCCTTATCAAGGGACATCCCAGGCACAACAGCCCTTTCCAGTATCGAGTCAACATCTCTATTCCAAAAGCCCTGCGTCTTCAAAAACAATGTCATGTCATCCATTGTGTTGCCGTCCCTTGTAGCAACAGCCACATTGATAAAGTCCCGCAAAGTGGCTGAAGGTTCCTGAAAATCCTCATGAGCCTGGAGGCTCAAGCGCGCCACGGTGTCGGGGTGGAGGCACTGATTTAGCTCCTTCATGGTCTGCGTGAGGATGTCGCAACATATCTTCCCGGCTAGCTTTGGACGTCCTGACCGCCATCTTTCCACTCTGATCCATATGACTTTGTCTCGAAGTGGTTGGCTCATCGTGTGGCTGATGCGGATCACATGGGATCCTTTCGGGGCATACCTCAGCAAGGCTGCATTTTTCATCATATCCAGCTTCACACCTTCCTTTTCCCCATGCCTCCAATAGCCATCATACTCCACAAACAGTGCGGCGTCCGTGTCCTTCAGCACCCCATATGCTGTCAGATCCGGTTCCAAGTAGTATCCACCCCATCCTTCGGGCGAAGGAAAACTTCGAAACAGCTCTGCGATTGGCATCTGGGGCATCAAAGTCTCAGCGAGCGGAGCCAATATCTCGGCCTCCGCTAAGCTACCGACCCTATCACGCCTCCATCCACGTTGCCACCAACCTGGTGCAGCCGGAAGTGACGCTGCTGAACGACTGGAGGGCCGTGGCCGGAACAAGCGCAGGGCCCGCAGCATCTGGTGCTCATCATTGGGCAAGCTACGGAACTGGCTCTGAGCAGCTGCCCATGATAGACCCTACAACTACTCATTGTGATGAAAGTGATGTGTCGCGTTGTGTCTCTAAAGTGGGAAACCCAAACCGAATTGGTGGCCCTTCCAGCAGCGAATGTGCCTTGCATGCTTGAATGGTCATGAACGGAAAAGGGAATTCCGACTTTCCTTCCAACCAACAACTAGTCATTCATCACAGAGGGTCGCATTCTCCCAAGCCACACCCCATCCCACTGCCAAACTCCAGGCCCCCCACAATCCACGCGATCACCAGCCCGGCAGTGAGCCACATGTCCTTGGCAGCCAGTCTGAGTGGATCTTGGCATTTGAGTCAGGCTCCAAGCCATGGGGGCTACCACTTCGGGCCACGCAAATTGCAGGTCTTCATGGTGGAAACAGCTGCAAATGGTGGATTTTCCATTGCCAGCTTAGTTTACCAGAGCGTAATGGGAAAATGATGGACAACTTAGAAACACCATGGAGACCGACCAGTTTTGGGGGTTGATGATTCTGAGTCATACCCATTCAGCAGGTCGAAATTGGTTGGCAAGAACACATGAAGGTGAGATTGATACATGTGCATTCAATCACTTCCGGGGATGAGGGTTTTGTCAAATCTGTTCCTAAGAGATATCGAACTGACTGATATTCTACGGGTTGGTCGCAATTTCCTTCTCTACAGCACCTCCATCAAATACTGGCAAAACAAATTCAAACACGGTTTTCTTCACAAATCAGCGCAGTGCCCTCAACCCTTCCAGCAAGTCTTGCAGCACACTAAGTTGTGAACACCCCTTAATATGCTCCAGTAGTACCAGCCCTGTTGTTGGTTGACCGAAGGGTGAGCTCCCTATCTCCCCATCATCTGCAACACACATCTTCTGCCAAGCATCGGAACGTGCCGTCTCCTTGCATGTATCTCGCCTCAGGTACGGGTGCCCCTCGAGATTGGTTGTGCTGGGACCAGGTGGCAAGCAGGTGACAGCAGCAAGGGGAAAGCTCCCAAGTAGTGAGTAGTGGGACTCCAAAAACTTGGCTCAAACATTTTCTTTGGCAAGCATGCTGGATCAGGGTATGCCCATACCCTTTCGGCAGGCTGAAAACTCCTTCAATTGCATGGGTTAGTGGCGGCATTTCCAAATTTGGCGCTAATTCTTTCCCAAAACAGCGAGAATAGAACGAACAAGCCACAGATATCTAATCCTATCCGTAACCCTATGATCTTATCCAGCATGAATCAACCGGCTCTAGTCAGACTTATCTATGTTTACCAGGGCACCTCCCCACATCATCGCCTTACGTTTCCCGAGCTTCGCATCAACGGCCAAGTCGCAAAGGCGGCAACTGCACGCCACTGCACCTCGGAAGCTTCGGACTGAGCTGGTCTGGGTCGTGGGAAGCTGCGCGTTGGATGAAAACATGGGTGGTGAAATGGGATATGATTATATGATATGACTCGACAAACAACTAAGGCCAATAGTACAAAAAGAACAACATCATCAAGAACAGCAGCAGTGGGCAAGTAGTCGCACTCCGCACCTCTCAATTGTGTTCCGATCAAAAAGTGAAGGACTGCCTGCTTGGTCTGATCACCTTTGAACCCCTGCAGTTCTACCGAAAGTGCTGCAACCAAGGAACACCATCCAGTTGCTTCCGTCCAGATCCTGTGAGGAAAGGATTGATCGACAAAAATTGGAGGCGGACATCTACGTGTAATTCATTGAATCAAGGTACCATATTTACCGATGGATACAGGATTCTTGAGCCACCTTGAACAGAAAATTCCTTGACAGGAGCGTTTGAAACCTCATGTTGGAAGGAAAAAAATGGACAGGTGCGACAGCTATTGGCAGTCAAGCAGTGCGTGCCTGGTAAACTACTGTAAGTTCCAACAAAGGCAATCGCTAATCACCAGTCGCCCACCATCAACCGTACTATTGGTAATGTTTCTTTGTTGCTGCAAATTGGAAATTCTCAACCTGGATGACCTGACCGGCCACCAGATCCTTTCCAACGTTCACGGCCCCCGGATGCCTTCACTGCGGTCTCTACGGGCGCGAAGATAGACACGTGCGAAGGCTCCAGTTCTGCGGGAACAAGCAGGAAGGTGCCTCGGGAGATATCGCTGAATAGAGTTGCTTCAAGAGTGGTAGCTGGAAAAACATTTTACGAGAGATGACACCAGGTGGACAAAAAGCTTTGGGTGGCCGTGCACCGTGGCTATTGTATGTGTTTGGGAGGTAGACACTGTTGAAACTGTGTTTTCTGATTCGAAATCTAGGCCCTCACGCAAAAGCAGTCTCTCCTAAAGGCAGGCACTAGGTTCTATTGCCAGGAGCTTGCAAGCAGTTCACCAGCCGAAGCCATGGCTGGCTTTCACCCTTTATTTGCAATCTGCCTTGTGACATCCAGTCCGTTAAATGCGAACCCAGCATGGTGTGGTGTATCACTTCAGATCCACACCTCTTTGGTCGGACTTTGCAGCAAAACCGTCCAACTTTGGCCAATGACGTTTGAAGCAACCGATGTATTGATTTGGGTGGTAAGCCGTACAATTTCTACCATCGTTAGAAGGTATAGCTACCACTTGTATCAACTTTTACTGCCTACAGAAACCCTGAGCCTATCGCAAGTGTTCTTTTCTCCGGGTCAGTC
>VSDK01028060.1:217990-267331 GCA_009767595.1 Symbiodinium kawagutii
CATTCCTGCCAACTAACAACCAAAGATATTCTGCCAAGAGGCCGTTGGAAGAGGTGAAGACCATGGCCAACCTTCGATTGAGAGGCGCCGATCGAAATAAACACGCATAAAAGAAGTTCTGATATATAGATGTACTGGATCAGAAACATGCATGAAACAGCTCCAAAGTTTTCCCATAGAGGATGCGGTAAAACCGCCAGCTGCCGTGGATTTCAAATCCAACAAACGAACAGAAGGCTCCTGAAACTTGGCAACTTTGATTCCACCAACCAAGATCACCCACATGGCCCAGCGGCGACCCCCCTGGTGCCTGTTGGGATGCAGCAGATCTATAAAGGCCTGGCCCTCTGTGTATGTCAAGGAGCTGGGCAAACGATATCGACCTGGCAATCCGCATTGCAGATGGTGGGAGAATGGGAGGCAGACCCATGTCGAGATCTGCTATGATAGCAGATTCTATACAGCTAAGTGATTCGCAAAAATCAAGAGAATGATGGCGTGCATCGTCATCAAAAGCTTCATCATCATCATCATCATCATCATCATCATCATCATCATCATCATCATCATCATCATCATCATCATCATCATCATCATCATCACTTTGGGGAACCCTTGAATATGCTGGAATCGTTGCAAAAACGAACATTAAACACAACTCTACCTCTCGGAGCATCGTTTCCCTTCACCGCCAAACAAATCACTACTTACAAAACTATTTTTCCCACAAGACCACACAATTCATGGTTGGACTATCCTAAAACTCTCCTGGCAGCCCCTGGTTCCAACCACCCTTACCCGAACCCCAACGGCCATCGTCAAGGCACTCGCTTCCACACTGGGTTCTGGTGAGATACTCAGCACCTGGTGCTGCAAACCGTGGTGGGTCGCCAAGGTGGGAAACTGCGGATGGCCGTTCTGCTCTTGGCAATCAGCCGTTTAATGCTACTGCTACAGACTGGCAACATGGCTTGACCACCTTTGTTTCGATCATAGAACATATGGGGGGTTCTGCAAATACAGGTACCCCAAGAATGGATGGTTTATTTCTACAAATTAATAGAGATGAATGATTAATCTTAAATGACTTGAGAGTACCCCCACTTTAAGAGACCACCTTACGTTACCTCGTACTCGGCACCATCCAAGCTGTGCTCCAGGGCCCCCTGAGCTCCAGCACCACCAACATCGCGAGGGGCTGCTCATCCATGACCATGTCCTCGATGATGTGTTGTGACCAGGCGGCGGGGAACGGAGTGACTGGGGAAGTGAACGACAGAGCACTGAGTGTTGGGAGATAGTCCCTGGATGTCTGGATGAGGGTTCCGCACCAAGCTGGATGTATGCCTCTGGGCCTGGATTCTCTGGATCATGCCTCCCTGACTTTAGCACATGCTTTTTGGAAGGCCAGTACCTGCTAAACCTTCGAAAAAGCAGTGCAACCTTCACTGTCTCTGAAAGACCTAGGAATTCCATATCGACGGATCAAGAGCAGAAAGCTCCCCGAACACTCTGCCAATGCTTCCCAACACTCATCACTGCTCCCTGCACCTCATTGGTGGTGGGGCCCAGACCCAAGCTGTACATCTCCAGTGGTGTGTAATGTGTCCATTGTTGGAGCCCCCATCACCCTCCGATCCTTCCGTCCATCGTGCAACTTCCAATACGCCAACTGCCTCAGCATCAGCGATAGAAACGGTCGTCCAATCCCTTAGAGAAAAAAACATGTGCAGTTGTTGGGGGGGTGCGCTTGGGTAGAAATTGTACTGCTCTTTGTGAACTGACCGAGTGTGAAGAATTCCAGCAGAAGTGATCTACAAATCTAAGTGTTTCATCGAAATGTCCAACAACTTGCCTACAACTGGTGTTTCAATTAAATTTGGATGAACAACTTCTACATTTGCAAGGTGCGAGATGCCAGGAACTTTTCTGCTTCAAAGATGCGCATTGTTCGAACAGATCACCCTACCAACAGCACCCCCCAGCTGAGCGCCCCAGACGCGCCCGTCCCGGCAGCTACATCCAGCTCCGTTCGCAGGGCGTAGCAGGAGCGGCGGATGCCTTGATCTGCGGTGGAAACCACCGGGCTTTAAGTTTTGCAAGCCGAGTTTCCCAGCAGATTGGGGCTGTTTGGCTGAGTAAATGTAAAGCTTCTTGATTAGATAAGATGTGACCAGGAGATGTGACAAGTAGGATAGGACGCTGGTTGTTCCATTCTATCACGCCTATATCTGTTCTTGTCACTCAATGTTTCTCCTTGGACTACTTCTTGGTGACACTCGTCCACCGCAACTGCTGCCCAGTTGCGGATCAGAGCCCGGGCCGTGGTGAAGGCCTAGCAGGGATCGTTAAGAGGATCGCTGGGGGTGGAGTTTTGGTCCAAGAAAACTCGTGGTGGATCTCATCTGTCAATGAATGAACCACCTCTTTTTTAAGTAGCTCAATAGCTGGGGATCTGCTGTCAAATATTGCTTGAACGAGAACCCGTGCTACGCATTCGGGAAAAAGATGGATCTTCCAGTATAATAGGTTGTTAATTTTGGAAAGGCGATTTCGGGCTGCCCAAATTTTTTGGGAAGTTGGAAGTTTGGTGAAGGGTTTGATCTCATCGGCTTTGGAGAATCAGATATACTCAGCTGATTGAAGCCAGAATCCTGCACACCGGTTGGCCTGACCTCACCATGCCAACAATTTGCAACAAACACTCCACGTGAACCATCTGATCATCATCATCATCATCATCATCATCATCATCATCATCATCATCATCCCCACCACCAACCCCTGGGTCCCTGGCCTCGTTCTCCCGGTCCAACACGGGATCTTCGCACCAGTGAGGTCCACCCGCTCCCATGAGGTGGTTCAGGATGCCCACCTGCAGCTGCTGTTGGAAGCACCAGCAGGGGTTGATGGGTGCCTCGCCTGGTGAGGGTTTGCTGAGGTGGTTAAGGACAGGTAAGGATGGGTAGTTGTGGTTAGTGATGGCTGATGATGGTGATAGTTGTGATTTTTCATCATGGTTTGTCATGGCTGGCTACTGTACTGGCTTTTGATGATGGTGATGGTTGCGATGATTGATGATGGTTAGTGATGGTTTATGAGGGCTAATGATGACTGATCGTGGTTCGTTAATGTGGCTTGGTCATGGTGAATGTTGGTGGATGATGGGTGACGCGTCTCAATTTCATGCACAGCAGACCAAAATGGGATGGAAAGGGCGTAGCATAGTTGTCACAACTACCGGAGCTTCATTTTAAAGAAGCCGGTAGATGAAGGAAGGGAGTTGATCAGTATTGGGCTGGCACATCAGATAATGTTGCAGCTGTTCAATTGGCACCGAACATAAGCGGGCGATGGCTGTGCCCATCTGATGCAGGACACCAATATCCCTCAACACTTTCAAAGCTCTCTTTTATTCCTTCCTGGCGTCCATCCAGTTTTGCCAGACTCAAACTTTTCTTTGGAATGTCCGCCATCTTCGATCAAGAGCTCAACCCATCACACCTGGTGTCTTCCACACCATGCCCCACACCCGAGTCCACAGACCCCATGGCACCTGCTCGTTCACAGACCCCACGGCCGCGCCCAAGCGCATAGGGCCGCCCAGGAAGGAGTCCTCAACGATGCCAAGGATGAAACCAACAACCCCCTGGCCCCTGACCCCAACATGTTGGGGTCATAGGCGGGTAGGTACCCCCAGTAACCTCACCAAGAAATCATGCAGTGGCGGACTAGCACTTAGAATATATCATTAATTGGCTGGATTGGAAATATCTTCACAATAAATCACAACAGTTTCTTTGCAACGGCATATCCAACCAAATTAGGCGAGATACCCCCGTGCGAACATCCCGAATATCTCTACAGCCCCAAGTCAGCCAACATGCATGCTGATGTCGTTTCAGCTTAGCACCTACCCCGGTTGTCACGGAATGGCCAGCCCTACAATCGCCTGATGATTAGTGGATGTACCCTGTTTTGGAACACAGCCAAACTCGGATCCCAGTAGAAACCACAGACCTTTCAGCGGCAACCCACCCCAATCTGCTACGGTCCTGATGCCAGAAGCCGCTGTCCGTCTGATCTCCCAAAGCCTGACACCAAGGGCAGGGAAGTTGCAGATGCAACGGTACAGGCATATACCGGCATCGAACAAGCTGAACACGTGTGGCAACTGGTCCAAACCTATGAAACATCGGATGAATTCATCAGATGCCAACTATCCAACTATTTTCTAGCAATGTGTTTGGAAAGTTGAACTAGTTCCAACCTCCAAAAACCAAGTCATGCCAACTTGGAGAGGTCTCCACCTGACTATCACCAAGCAATATCTCAACCTCCCAGGTGCTCCCACCCAGGCATTCCCAAAAGCAGTCAGCCTCGTAGTTGCAGTTGTTCAAGGTGCTGGTCACCACATCATCTGCAAGCCGCTGCTGGTTGTCAAAGTGACGCATGCAGGATGGGTGTGTCACAAGTGGAGAGGTGGGGACTCTGGCGAAACTTCTAACAGCTGATTCTTGTGCGGAGCAAGTGTCAATGACCCACTGGCCATGGAGGTTGCAATTGATAAGCAGTCGTGTCACAAAAAATGGGCATGAATTCTGGCAGTATTGAATCTACGCAATGCCACAAATATGCACCAGAGCAACCAATGAGCCATGTTCAATGATTGCTGCAGTAATTACTATCTTTCTCTGCACCCGTTACACCACTTAGAACGCTCGCTGCACCGGCCTTCCATGCCCTGTGCCACCATGTCGTCGTACAGCTTCTGACGCTCCTGGGCACAACTTGAAGAAAGGATCAATGATCGGAGATCCACAACGACCGAGCATCTCCGGTATCTTATGATCAATCGCTGGTTTTTCCCCATCAAACCTGGTTGCCCAAAACCAATAAGCTTGCGAAGGTCAGCCAAAAATGCCCACAGCACCGAGCCACATTAATCACAGAAAGTTGCAGTGAACAAATCCAACAAATCACCAACAAATCACCCTCAAAGGTCACCACCACCACCACCACCACCACCATCATCCAAGGCGGCACATCACCCATCCCCCTGGCACCACCAACCCATCACGTGCGCGCCTCAGCGTTGCGGTAGCACAGGCCGTTGAGGCCCTGTTCCATGCCGCCCGTCACATCGGGAATGCCATACCTGGAGCCAGGAACGCCCCAATCAGGAGGTCTGGATCCAGCAGAAAGATGGTGATGGTTTCGTTGATGGTTGATTGTTGGTGAATTGATGGTTGATGGAGCTCATTGATGGTTGACTAATTAATGGTTATCTTGTGTATAATGATAGCGAGTTTATTGCAACATAGTTGATGGTTCGTTGCTCGTGGCGGCGATGATTTATTGATGGTTAAATGGAAAGATGAGGTCGGAAGGAGCGAATGGACAGATGTTTCTATGTGGAGGTTTGCGCGTTGGATTGCCAACCGAGAGGTTCTTTCTTTGGGGTGAAAAGTGCGATGAGATGTGTGACGATGAAACTGGATCTTGCGCTCTCACAGGAGGTGGCTTAGTGCCAAACTTGAGGGCAGCTCGCCTCAACTCCAAACGCGTCCAACCCCAAACAGCCAACCAAGGTCATTCGCACTTTACCACGCGGGCAACGCCACAACCCATCCCATGATCAACCATTTTTTTGCACCACCATCCACCAATCAGGCCATCCAGGCCAAGCGATCCAGCCACGCCCCCTGCCCTGCCCCACCATGTGAAGCTCCAAGCCATGGCAATGATCAAGCGCCAGAGTTCATCGCCCTGCCGAGGAGAACTCAGCAACTTCCGGAAGTCATGGGACCTCGGTGGGCGGCTGCAGGGGACTCAGCAAGGGGCAGAGAGCTCGCTCCAAGGCATCTCTCAGGGCTGGCTGGCTCCCAAGGAAAACCCAATCATCCATCCAAACCATTCCAACCATACCCACCCATCCAACTGGCAGCTCAACTTGAAAAACTCAATGGCTCATGAATCGACATCAACCAGCGTTAACCAACCAACCTCAACCTACCAATCAACCGAACCACCTAGCCATCTAGCCATCCAACCAGCCAGCCAACCCAACCAACTAACCAACCCAACTCACCAACCCAACCAACCAACCCAACCCCAACCCCCCTGCAGCAGCCAAGCGTCTCAGCCCCCGCCAGCGACAAGCGCATCTGCCCCGTGGCCAACGCCTTGCGCGAGCGCTCGATGGCCGCAGCCGCGCCCTCCTCCTCGTAGAGGTCCATGGCCTCGGTGGAGGAACCAGGGGCCAGAGCTTGGATGGTGAATGCACAGGGAGGGGTTGGGTAGGGATGGGTAGTAGTTGGGTGGTGCTGTTGTTTGAATCATGGTTGATTGGTGCTTGGTTGGTGGTTGGTTGGTTGGATGGATGATGGGTGGCTTATTGACGGTTAATTGATGGTGAATAATGATTGTTTATCATGCTTAATTGGTTGAATTGATGGTTCATCATGGCTTCAGTATTTGATGGTTTATGATGGATTGTTGATGGCGAATGGTGAGTAAATGAGAGTTGATGCGTTAACACACGGTGAAATCAACGCCGCCCCAGTGGCGTTGCTGTTGCCCAGCACACTGTCACGCAGGTGGAAGACCTCCTGCAGCGGATAACCTGAAGGCTGCTGCCATTGCACCCCCCCGGCTGGGGTTGGTTAGCGAACCGAGCTGGGGACCAGGTTGGGGAGTAGTGACTTAGTGGATATCTATAGCTTTGGGACTACATATGAACCAACACTTGGGGTAATAGGTAGTTACCACTACATTTGACTAAATGAATCAAGAAGGACTGGTTGGTGAAATTGTTGGGAATTGAACTTGGGATCAAAAAACTGTTGGGAGTCCTGCGTAGGAAGTTTACGACGATAATGATCACGGCAATGGCCCACGGTATAGTCCTGATCCTCAACATGATAAACGAAATGCTGGGTGTTTGACACTGCTCACGCGGGACGACCACATCTCGGCAGGGCTATTGAGTGAATGTGTGACACCGGTGGATTCATTTCTTATATCTCACATTGCAGTACCAGGATCTCTGATCTTAACTCAACATTTGGGTAGCTCTTCGTGAAGCAAAATAGTACAGTAAGCGATAAAGCCCTCATGATAGTTCTCTTTTCCGCTCACACAACCAAAGCGCGGTCCAAGCAAGGGTAAGTGATAGCAAATGCACGAATTTGCTTGCAAATGTCTCAGGAATTAGAGATCAAAGTTGATTGTTCACAATACGAATCAGCTTGAGAAGCGCTGCTGAAAACAAGCTTCGGTCAGTCTCATCACACTGGCAATGCGATGAGTGTCATTCCGTTCAGATAAAATGCTCAAGCGACGAGTCAGTCGTTCTCTGCTGTAGCTAAGTATGCGCGGCCATCCGGCGACGAGATCTGCCACGGCCTCTGAACAAAGAAATGTCTGCAAAATGGATACTTTTTGTTCTCTTGTGGCAGTGGCAAGACTGAAGATTTGTGGCCAGCCTGCAACCTCTGTAACTACCTCACTCTTTGTGAGGCCCAAGTTGAAGAGCCATTCCACTTTGGGCTTCAAGTTCTGCTCAATGCTTAGGCCAAGAATTTGTGGAAAAGAGGCCACTGCCTTCGCAACTTGACTCTTCGTGAGCCCCAAGTCTGAGAGCCACTCCACTGTCGGCTTCAAGTTCTGCTGGATGCTGAGCCGCAAAAACGAAGGAGAAGTGGCCACTGCCCTCGCAACTTGACTTTTGCTGAGCCCCAAGTCCAAGAGCCATTCGACTGTGGGCTTTAAGTTCTGCTCGATGCTGAGCCCAAGAACTTGAGGAGAGGTGGCCACTGCCTTCGCAACTTGACTTTCGCTGAGCCCCAATTTTAAGAACCATTCCACTGTGGGCTTCAAGTTCTGCTCGATGCTGTAGCCAAGAATTGGTGGAAAAGTGGCCACTGCCTTCGCAACTTGACTTTTGCTGAGCCCCAAGTCCAAGAGCCATTCGACTGTGGGCTTCAAGTTCTGCTCGACACTGTAGCCAAGAATTTGTGGAAAAGTGGCCACTGCCTTTGCAACTTGACTCTTGCTGAGCCCCAAGTCTACGAGCCACCCCACTGTGGGTTTCAAGTTCTCCTCAATGCTGTAGCCAAGAATTTGTGGAAAAGTGGCCACTGCCTTTGCAACTTGGCTTTTGCTGAGCCCCAAGTCCAAGAGCCATTCGACTGTGGGCTTCAAGTTCTGCTCAATGCTGCAGCCTAGAATTGGTGCGAAAGTGGCCACTGCCTTCCCAACTTGACTTTTGCTGAGCCCTAAGTCTAAGAGCCATTCTACTGTCGGTTTCAAGTTCTGCTCGATGCTGCAGCCAAGAATTTGTGGAAAAGACGCCACTGCCTTTGCAACTTGACTTTTGCTGAGCCCCAATTTTAAGAACCATTCCACTGTGGGCTTCAAGTTCTGCTCGATGCTGTAGCCAAGAATTTGTGGAAAAGACGCCACTGCCTTCGCAACTTGACTCTTAGTGAGCCCCAAGTCTAAGAGCCATCTTAGTTTGGGCTGCAGTGTCCTCTCTATGGATCGTCCCAGACACACTCCTGGCTTCATTATCGATCCAATCTCTTGGCGTCTAAACCCTTCGGCAGCCAAGAACTTTCCAATTTCATCGCTCGCGTTGCTTGCTCCAACAACCACCGCTGAGCATGCCAGCTCCTGAGCCTCGAGTGATAGTTCGACAGCGCTGCTCTTGGCTTGCAACTTCAGACGGTTTGCCACACTCGGATGCAGAAAGTGTGAAAGTCCAGAACTCCTGATTTGCACCAACAAGTCCATCAAGACTTTCTGAAGTGATGTAGAGTTTCCTTGAGACCAAGTATCAACTTTCATCCATATTATATTGTCTTCCAATGGCCTGCTAGTTGTGTGACTGACACGAATCACATATGATCCTGCGGGTGCATGTGCCAACAACGCCTCATTCTTCACCTCATCTCTTGCCATCCCTTCCTTTGTCCCATGCCGCCAATATCCATCATATTCAACAAATAACGCAGCATCCTTGTTCTTGAGAACCCCGTGTAGACTCAAATCTGGTCCCAAGTGGTTTCCACCCCACCCCTCTGGGGCTGGGAAATCACGGAACATCTCTGCAATGGGTGCTGCTTCTGGCATCAGCATAGCAGCCACCTGCGACAGCAACTCAACCTCGGCCACACTGTTCATCTGCTTCCGCCGCCATCCTTCAGGCACGGTGAGACTCAGCCATACTAGCTGGTTTGATGCTGAACAAACTCAGGTTTGAACCCAACATCCCCAATATCACACAGGTGCACATTCCAGATTATTTGAAAGAAAAAAATTAACAGTTCTAGCGGGAACTGCTTCCACATCCAGATCTGTGAACTGCGCCAGCTATAGTCGTTACGAGGCATACTTTGGAGGCTGCTTGATCCAACTAGAAGGAGAGGCGTTGACCACCAAAGCAATACAACAAAGGTGTTTTTGCAACAAACTTTGGAACCAGGGTGAAGATCTTGGCTTCAAAACAAAGAAAAGCTCTATAAAAGAAAGGGCACATGGTTTGTCTTTTTTCAGTGAATACATGGAATACACCTCAATTTTCAGTCTTGGAAAAGACCTTGCTGTCCTTGTCGCCACCACTTCGGTGGCTTCTGCACCGCAAAGGCAGTGGTCGCCACAACCCATGGAACCAACACGGGCCACCATCTCCCATGGCGGCGGGGGAGGCCGCACGGAACCCTGCCACCCTGCATGCGGCGCATCGGGTGGGTAACCAAGGGCTAGGTAATAAGGCTGAGAGCTGGAACGTCTGGCGAGGCACAAATGGCACAAATGATGACATTCACTGCCATTTGTGTCTGCATGTGGCTTTCAACTCTTCAAGAACTACCCTGTTTTCCCAAGATGTGAATAAAGAAGAGAGTTGAGTTAAGCAATTTTCCCCCCATCACAACTGGTGATCAATGGCTGAGTTGTGTTCGCGACTTCAACTTCGGAGCCCCCAGAAATGCTCAGCCAGGCAGCTGGAAAGGAGCCCAGGCTCCTGCTCTGGTAGAGCGCTGTAGTACCTGAGGCTCCCAAGTCATCAAGCGCTGCCAGAAGCACAAGAGCACAGTGAACCGGAACCGGATCTGAGTTTCATCTGGGTAACTTGATCCTCACTTGCCCGGATTCCCAAACAAACATCTCTTGGTCATATCGCTTCCAATCTCATCATTTGCGTGATATCTAGTCGCCAACAAAGGCTGTCGGCGCGATGATCTCTGACACCCCCTTGACCAATTAAACCCATCAAGCCATATGGCCATTTCTGTTGGTCAGATCTCCACTGTTGCCAGGTATTCTGCCATCATTTTTGGGAGATCTTCCAGGTTTGGGGCTGACACTGAGATACTCCAAAAAAATGACCCTCCTGGACCACAAGTACCGCAAGCCACCTCAAAGGACATTATTCTGTGCAATAATTCATGAGCTAAGCACTTAGCAAACATCACGGCATGAAACTGTGCAAACTCTGAGGGTCAAGCATGGTCCTGCAAATGTGTTGTCAGTGCTTGTTGTTGAAACCACATTGTGCTTCCCCTAACCATTCCCTCAGGACGCCACCAGTCTCCTCACCACCATGTTCCAATCCACTTGCCGAGGTGAAGTACTCTGGTCCTGATCCTGATAACAATAATAATCATCATCATCATCATCATCATCATCATCATCATCATCATCATCATCATCATCCGCTCATTGTTGCTGTCCCCATTCATGCGGTGATTCTCGCTGCTTGCTCCCCCCTGCGGAGTTACCCATCATCCCTTGTCATCCCAGGGATGACTCAGCCGAGAGACTGACAGAGCTCCTCCATCACGCCCTGCACCTTCCTGAGGCAAGCTGGCTGATGAATACAGAAGTGGTTACAGGTCGAAAAACCGTTGGGTATCCGAGGTGAAGCATCACTGAGCATGAACAGACCAGTTGTTCTCCTAGGATTTGACGCTGTGTAGATGGACATGTGCAGATGCATGTACATATATGCTGATATGCCTTACTCTCTCCGGCAGGTTACTATGCGCTGCCATACCCCAGTGGAAGCAGCAAGAAAGCTAGCAGCTAAACCCGCAAAACACGGAAATGGATGCAATCATCCAAACATTGGTGAGCATTGCTAAACAACCGACAAAAATGCAAATGTAAACAATAATATGTGAAAGTAGTTTTTGTGATGGTGCTCTGACTGACAAATTAGAATCCGACAAGTGTGCATGTCAACAACTCATCCACTGAGCACAAGTCTGTCACACTCAAAAAGCTGGGATTGGAACAGAAAATAAGGGAAATGATGTCACCCATCAATGGTCCTAGATCTTGGATTTCACGACCGGGGAAAGGCAAGGTCTGATCCCCACCCATCAAATATCATATCTGAGATACTGAAAGAATTCCCACAAATTACTGGTCCAAGTACCCACCAACCATCCCAAGTCACCATCATTTGGATGCAGGGAAACCACCTAAAGCTATGGACACACCCAGCTCAACGCACAACCAGCAGCAACACAGGGGTGCAATCCCAGCATCTTGGGCAGCATCTTGGGACCCGCAGGACCCTGCACTCGACCCAAGTAGCTCTCTCCAAAGGGCGTAGTGGCCTGGTTGCAGGGTGGCATGCGGCTTGTAGGGAGCATGGAATGATCAACTACTGACTGACCATGGCCATCTACCTCCAAGATATAGAGGTCTGTTGCTGATCTACTATATACTATGATCTACTGTTTTGATCTACTACTATGACAAACTACCTTCGTGTCCCCATCTTTTTTGGGACAGGTTCCAGGAATCCGGGAATATTCCAGGCAAGTAAACAAAGATGTACTGATCGACTGTGGTGACCTGAGGGTCGAAGAAGACAAAGGTTGAAAAGAACATGCGTTTCAACGATTTTCCAACCTGCAGACTGGCCTTGAGGGGGAAGAGTTGGTCAATCGCAATTCCATGTTCCATGGACAGATTCTGTGATCTTTCCTCTGCATTGTTGTGAGCTGAAGACGCTTACCTACTTCAGGTATCCTAGCACCTGCTGACTAACTCCCACCACTAGCAACTGCTGGTATCCCCACCAAGCGGCAAGAAAAAAGCATGGCGCAAACATTAAGCCATCGCAACAAGGTTGGACTGCCCCTCTGGCAATGTTCCGACGATGGTCGGATGATAAATTTCCCATGTGAGTCTCCTATAAGCCCGTATTATACCCCTAAAAGTATGCTTTCCCCTACTGAAACGATCGTTTCGCTGGGAACACCCCATTGCCAGCCCACCCGTGGCCTGGTTCACCTCTCCTACGATGAAGAAGTTCTCCTTCCCCAGCGCAGAGGCGTAGAACCGTAGGTGCGTAGAGAGATAGGCCTGCAGGTTGGCGGTGATGAATGGTGGCTGCGAACGTCGAATCAGGATGATGACCAGCCATGGTGATGAGCGTTTCATGTTGGTTCTTGTTGGCTTGGGAATGGTTGATACCATCCAGGTAGGTTCTTGTTGGTTCTTGTGGGTTTTTGTTGGTTCTTTTTGCTAAGGGAACGGTTGATGAATGGCGAATCAGTGGGGTCACGATGAAGGATGACAACCAGCAACAGGAGGCGTGTCCAAAGATGGGAATGTCCCATGAAGGATCCCGTGAACTGTAGCAACCATGGTGTAGGTGATCGACCGAGCACAGCCGTTACAACGACAGGCTTGATCCACCACCCACAAGCATGAAACGTCACCGGATCCATGGAGGTGCCCCATCATTTGGGGTTACCATCACTGGCTTAGCAGCAGCGATTTCCAGCGTCCAACAGTCAAAGGACGGTAGCAACCCTTGCAGGGATGCAGTGCATCAAACGTAACGACGAGGATACCAGGTGGTTAAGTATGGATGTTCATAGGGCCGGTGTATTGATGAAAGTGAGATGTCATGGATCACAAGAAGTCTATGTATATAAGGGCTTCAAGCAACAAACACAGCTTGCCAACTTCACTAGAAGAACATAGCAAAAACAAAGCGATCATTCCCCCCAACATGAGTGATTTGTCATCTCTATCACCATCATCACCATCATCATCAAATATCACCAATCATCACCATGATCCTCACTCATTCCCAGGTCCATCTTCCACCGACAACCTGCCCCACCCCCAACGGCCGCAGCGGCTGCGCACCGTGAAGTCGGCCGTGACGTGCGAGGCCGCGGTGAGGCGGTAGCCGTCCAGGTCCACCTCCGCGATCCAATACCTGCAGCAGCTGAGGGAGTGGTGGGTTGCTTGGTGGTGGGGCTGGGGGCCTTCCCCGGGGGTGAAGGAATTGGGTGGTTGGGTGGTTGTGTGGCTGAGGTTGGTTGGTTGGTTGAAGATGTCAACCACAAAAATGTGGTTAATGTTGATGGTGAAGATGTTGTTCAGGATTTGGTGTTGAAAACGAATGGGTGCATATGACTGTCGAAGTGCTGAAAGGGATGGATTATGAAAAGTGACTATGGATGGATCGTAGTCGAAGAACAAAGAAATTCCACGGGTATGGGTGAGGTGCATTCCGGCGGGAGCAGGAAAACGTGGGTGTCAAGATTGAACAAAATGTTGCCTTTGCGAAGTGTGGCTACAACAATTTGCGACCCACATCGTTGCAAATCACATGGGGCATGTTGGGAGTATGAATTGTGACTGGGGATACCCCATGTATAGCAATGCTCGAGTTGATGCCTGAGCCAAGCGTCTTAGCTCACAGATATCTGACACCTCTCATAGCATACGTATCTCAATGCACATGGAGCTGTGTTCAACTTACCAATTCTTGGATGCTTAGTGCTGGTTCGTTCGGATGATATCCCAAGATGAATCACAACAGTAGCCCACAAACACCTGTGAACCATGTAGTGGAGCGCGAAAGTGAATGCCAAAAGTGCGTCTTGGCTTCTGCCAAAAGGATTGCTACCGGGAAACAAACCGACACCTGCAGTTGGACGACCCTCTACTAAGGATCAATGACCGTGAATGATGGCAACCATAACTCCTATCTTTGTCATAGCGACCATCTGCAGGTCTCTTTTCATAGCGACTGATCTGAACATCATCACAAAGGCCGTTTGCTTCCATCCTACTGAACCCTCTAGCTGGAGAGCAGGGCAGCCGTGTCCTGCAGACTGAGCCATGAGAAGAAGAAAATGGCTCATGCTGTCGCTGGGAAATAGTCATATCACCCATGTTTCCTGGCTACATCCCCTCTTGGTGCTTGGATTCTCATTCTTGCTTAGTGACCATAAACAACTACAGCACCCAAAGACTCTACAAACACTTACTTGACTCTACAAAGCCTAAACCCAAACAGTCTTGTCTGATCCCGTAACCGTCATCATGAACCGTTCCGAGTCGCTTCAGCATGTTGGTGTAGAGCTCCTGCAGCACCGGGTTCATGGTGTTTAGCTCAAAGGCCGTCTCCTTGAAGCTGCAAGCGACAAGCAGTGGGGCGTGGGGTGTGTCTACTGTTGGGGGGCTGTACTCCACGATCATTGCTGGATGGTACTTGGGGGTAGGAAATCTCGTGGACCCTGTGAGGAGATGGATGAGAGTTCTATGGAGGAAACTGATCCAAGAATGTTTCGAGCATAAACAAAGGACTGTCAATCCAACATTCGCATTCCAGAAATTTCAAAAAGCACCCTGTCTTGGGGCATTTGACCCTTAAGTGGCCCACTGCCTGACAAGAAAGTGTGCTCCCTTGCGAAATGATCAAACCAGCAGGCCGGAAGAGCCCACGTTTTAGTGAGGAAACCCCGTCCATGCCATCAGAACTCTTGGAGGGTCAACACTCCCGCACCCCACCCAGCTGCCATGGCTCCTGGAAGATCTCCGGGAAGAGCCTCGGAGCGGGATAGCGCTGGAGCTACTGCGGCACTGTGGCAACAATGGCAGGGTCGTCATCAAGCAAGCTTACCAACCATCTTCCTAAGTGGGATGATGATGTGAGTAATTAAAATATGTAGCTATGACATGCTTTGAGCTATGAGTGCCAAGTCATTGAGTCTTGATTGCAACATAGCTGCAGCTTGTGACCTAGGGTGAGGTGACCTATAGACACAGTTCTGTGAAGCCGTTGAATTTGGCCACTTGTGTTTAACGACCTGGCAATCCAACCGCCACACCGTCGGGGGTGTTGGAGCATCATACCATTCGTGCAATGTATGACAAATTCAACCGCGAGCAACGATCTGTTCACCCCCGTAGCATCTAGGTGGCAAATGTGGCTTCTCCGCAGAGTAATTGTGATTATGATCCGCCAACCCTGCCTGCCCCTCAGGATACAAGATTGCCATTTTTTGGCGACAGAAAGCGCTCATAGAACGCATCTTCCGTCAAAGTCATTGCCCCCTGCAATGTTCCTAGGCTATCCTGCTCCGACAAGACATGTAAACGGTCCTCCAGCCGCTGGTAGCTGTAACTAAAAATCTGGGGCCACCGAGCGAACAGCTGTACAGCATCTCTGTGCTTCAAATATACTTGCAAGAGCTGCATCTTGTGAGCAAGATTCTTCTCGACGCTCAAGCTAAGAATCTGAGGAAAGCTGAAAACTGCCTTCCCAACTTGTATCTTCGTTAGCCCAACGTCCAAGAGCCATTCTACTTTGGGCTTCAAGTTCTGATCGATGCTCAGGCCAAAAGTTTGAGGAAACACGGCCACTGCCTTCCCAACTTGACTTTTTGTGAGCCCCAAGTCTAAGAGCCATTCCACTGTGGGCTTCAAGTTCTGCTTGATGCTTAGACTAAGAACTTGCGGAAAAGTGGCCACTGCCTTTGCAACTTGCTTCTCTGTGAGCCCCAAGTCTAAGAGCCACTCCACTGTGGGTTTCAAGTTCTGCTCGATACTGTAGCCAAGAATTTGTGGAAAAGTGGCCACTGCCTTCGCAACTTGACTCTTCGTGAGCCCCAAGTCCAAGAGCCATTCCACTGTCTGTTTCAAGTTCTGCTCAATGCTTAGGCCAAGAACAGAAGGAAAAGTGGCCACTGCCTTCCCAACATGACTCTTCGCGAGCCCCAAGTCCAAGAACCATTCCACCTTGGCTTTCAAGTTCTGCCTGATGCTGTAGCCAAGAATCGAAGGAAAAGCGGCCACTGCCTTCGCAACTTGCTTCTCTGTGAGCCCCAAGTCTAAGAGCCACTCCACTGTGGGTTTCAAGTTCTGCTCGATGCTGTAGCCAAGAATTTGTGGTAAAGTTGCCACTGCCTTCGCAACTTGACTCTTCGTGAGCCCCAAGTCCATGAACCATTCCACTGTGGGTTTCAAGTTCTGCTCGATGCTGAGGCCAAGAATTGGAGGAAAAGTGGCCACTGCCTTCGCAACTTGACTCTTCGTGAGCCCCAAGTCCAAGAGACATTTCACTGTGGGCTTTAAGTTCTGCTTGATGCTGTAGCCAAGAATTTTTGGAAAAGTGGCCACTGCTTTTGAAACTTGGCTCTTCATGAGCCCCGAGTCTAAGAGCCATTCTACTGTTGGCTTCAAGTTCTGCTCAATGCTTAGGCCAAGAACAGGAGGAAAAGTAGCCACCACTTTCGCAACTTGACTCTTGCTGAGCCCCAAGTCTAAGAGAAATCTTTGTTTGGGCTGCAGTGTCCTCTCTATGCATCGTCCCAAACACACTCCTGGCTTCATCATCGATCCAATCTCTTGGCGTCCAAACCCTTCGGCAGCCAGAAACTTTCCTATTTCATCGCTCGTGTTGCTTGCTCCAACGACCACCGCTGAGCATGCCAGCTCGTGAGCCTGGAGTGATAGTTCGACAGCGCTGCTCTCGGCTTGCAACTTCAGATGGTGTGCCACCCTAGGGTGCAGAAATTGTGAAAGTCCAGAATTCCTGATTTGCACCACCAAGTCCATCAAGACTTTCTGAAGTGACTTCGCGTCTCCTTGAGGCCAAGTGTCAACTTTCATCCATATAGCATTGGCTTTCAAGGCCTTACTAGTCGCGTGACTGATCCGGATCACGTATGATCCTGAGGGCGCAAATGCCAACAACGCCGCATTCTTCATCTCATCTCTTGCGATCCCTTCCTTTGTCTCATGCCGCCAAAATCCATCATATTCAACAAACAACGCAGCATCCTTGTTCTTAAGAACCCCATATAAACTCAAATCCGGTTCCAGGTAATGTCCACCCCACCCCTCTGGGGCTGGGAAGTTACGGAACATCTCTGGAATGGCTGCAATGGATGTTGCTTCCGGCATCAGCATGGCAGCCACCTGCGACAGCAACTCAACCTCCGCCACGCTGTTCATCTGCTGACGGGGCCATCCTTCAGGCAAAGCAACAATGTCATGTGTTTGGCTTCAAGGTTTACAGGCGACAATCTTAAAGAATTGTCGCATCTAGGAACGCAAGAATGCCACTGATGGAAAAAGTACCGTACACAGTAACACAATGTTGGAATATGTCCATCAACAGGAGCACCCTCAAATGCGCCAAAGCTCTGATAGTTTCCAGGGGAAATCATGCAACTGGGGTGGGTCGCATCTATGGATGGTAGCAAGCTCAATGGAAACCTGTTGTTTGACTTCTCAGAAAGGGTACGAAGGTCCCCGTGTACTGGGAGCGATTGGAATCCACCATGAACTGGGAACTCAGATTTCTCTCTCCGCCATCAACCATTTGCCCTGCTTGAACCACCATATTCCCAGTCAAGTTTTGCCGCACTTTCAGCTGCCCATCTCCTTGTTGCCACCACGTTGGCGCCACGTAGGCTGTAGGCAACCACAGTAGCAGCAAGGGCCAGCATCGCTCGCGGTGCAGCGCCCCCAGGCGCATTGCGGCGATAACGGCCGATGGACGGACCAGGGAAAGCTGTGAGCCCCAGAAGGTCTCGGGAGGCGCAGGTGCTGAGGACATGATCAGCAGCCAGGGTGATGGCAATCTCATGGCATGAGGCAATTGCTGCGTTTGTTTGCTTTATGACCAAGAAGATCAGATGTAACAATGGGCCGATGGAGATCTAGGGTTTTTCGGTGTTGCCGGATGATCAGCCCTCTCCTTCCATGTGCTTACTTATGATCATCCAATTCAATACTTCCATTTCTCTTGAAACAGACTCAATCCACGCCCAAGAAAAAGGTCAACAAAAAAACAACGACAACCAATTGATCATCAAACGATCAATCACAAAAATTTCATCCATCATTCCTCATCTTCCACCGCCTTGGAGAGCCACCAGTCACCCGTCACCACCGGTGACCACCAGCCAACCTCCCACTGGGAGCCCCCAACAACCCCGCTTCAATGGCTGTGGCATTGTCCTCCAGCGGCAGCGAACGGAAGTCGCGGCCACCGGGCCTGGCTCGGCTTTGCGATCGCCAGCTGTGACGCCAGGTTACCCATCTGGTAATCGAAGATGGCGATGGATGGTGATCTATGGCAATGGATGGGTTACCTTGGAAATAGGTTTAAGTTATACCATGCGGGTGGATCATTTACTTCTTGGGGATAGAGATTTTCCGCATGTTCACTTGCCCGAGTGTCACAAAATTTTCGGAGTTTGAGCTCAATTGGCATGGAGACATGATTGATATATACAAAATACGGTGTATTCACCCAGAGGATTTGGGTAATTGAAAATTCAAACCCAAAGCAAAAGAAAAGTAGAAGAAGGGTCAATATTCATCCACTTGGAGTTGTCTGCGAACTGGCTTCCTCGAGCATGCCCAAATGTGTTAAACCATTGATTTGGGGTAGTGGACAACATCTTCACTATGCCACTATGCACTCACTCAAGATCAACCACAAACCCACTTCATCAGCTGGATTACAGCCTCAAGCAACTATTGCAGTGCTTGTCCCCATTAAAGCGTCCTATCAGATTGCTCATCAAAAAATCACTGGTCACAATGCCTGTTCCTCTTCACCTCAAGTAATTGTTGTTGCTGGATTCATGATATCTAATGATTATATATCCACCAGATCAACCATTCATTCATGACTCTTGGCAATCATCAATGACTACTGACCATTCACCATGTGCTGTTCAACCCATCCTCCTCCAATCCTTCCAGACAGCCACCACTCAGCCAGCCCCAGCCACCAACCGGCAGCCGCAGCCCACGCCGCCTGTAGAGCTTGGCAGGTCCACAGCGCGTGAAGAAGGACTGGTGTCGCAGGAAGGACGGCAACGAGTCGCCGAAGCCCAGACGACCGCCTGATAAGGCAGGAGCGGTGTCCAGCGGCAAGCTTTAATCAACAGGAAAGCGCAAAAGATGTAACCCTATGCTTCCAGCTACCATGAAATAGTAGATAACCAACCCCAAACAATACAATGGTGACTGGAAGCATAGGGCATTATAAACTATCATAAACTATGATGAACTCTTAGCAACTCATTCTTAATTGACTAACCCACGGCTATTAACCCAGTAACAACCCATGCTTCTGAACCTAATAGTTACTAGCCATTACTCACCCAGCAACCAACAGCTGGTTTCAGCCCTGTAGCCGGATCCCAGCGCGTTGCCGCCGAGCGGCGTCCGTACTCGTTCAGCGGCGTGCCCCGCTCGGCCTTCCAGTAGGCGTCGTCCGTCCTAAGCACCGGGCACCGGGGGGGCCGAGGTGCGGAGGCCGGTGCGTTCTAATGGTTAATGGATGGTTAATTGAGTTAAGTAGTGATTAATTCATGGTTGACCAGTGGTTTGCTAGTGATATTGAAAGAACAATAGATCAATGAAATTCAAGGAGCAGGTAGTACAGGTAATCAGAAAATGAAGCCCGTACGATGTTCCTGTCTCCACTTGTGAGTTGACTTTGCCAAATGCAGCTTCTCGCGTTTGCGGAGCACTTCACTCAAACGGTCCTGTTCAAAGACATGCCATCATATGGTGCTGGCCTTACGCAGTGGAGCACAAGACGATTTGGTGGTTTCTCAAAATACGGGTACCCTCAAATCATCCAATATCAATCATCAGGAGTAAGAAGCAAAGCATTTCTCTTTTGAGAAACCAACATTTCAGCATCACTCAATGGAGTATCACATCTCTCGGACGATCGCACTCATCAAAAGTGCACTGGCCAGAAGATCCCGGTCATATACATTGTAGGAGGCCTGAACCACCCAAAACGATTCAGTGACGAAACTGCATATTTTTGCATATTTCGGCGTACACCCTTCAGGCACAAGCCCACGCGTCATCACCTTCAATTAGTCAGATCTCTCCAAAACATGATTTTTTTCCCATCCTGGAGTGGAACTTTGCGGACATATTCAACATCCCGGAGTAGATAGAACATCAGCCACGGGACCATCCCTTGTAACTGATCTAGATATTGAACATGGGAACACGGTCAACATCCACTCCAGGACGGCAAATCTTAAACCCAGATTGATAAATCCTATATAGGTTTATCAATTGAGTGGGGGTACCAATTTTGATGGGAAACCAAGGCTTTTAGGGGATACACCCTGCCAACCAACTGGGTTTTTCTTCATCCAGGATGGCTGTAGATGATCTCCCCCAGCCACCGCGAACCTATGCCCCAACCTGGAACGCCGAGGCACGACAGCACACAGCTGCTGACCCCGTCCACGCCGCTGTTGGCCCCAAGGTATTTCAAGCCGCCGCCGCAGGCGTGGTTCACCTGCCTGGGGGCGACTCGGGGCTCAACCAGCCACACATGCTGCTGGGAAACATGAACTGTTGGCCCAAGCATCAGTGGTATTGGTGGGGATGGTTGGTGGTTGATGGATAGATTATGGTTGATGGTTGTTGATGATAGTTGATGGTTGCTGTTGATGTTGATGGTTGATATTGATGGTTGGTGATGGTCATCAAATGATGCTTGGCTAATGGAGTGAGAATTTGGATGAGTAGGGATGATAGCGGTTGCAAGCCTCTTGGTTGACATTCTCCGAGCTATATCTTTGACAAACACTGCAAACCGCTGCAACCCTAGTTGAAGTTGCCTTCAAAGCCAGGTGAACGGGTCAGCCACCAAGCAGAATCAGAAACTTGCAGCTTATGGGTGACAATCGAAGTGTCTCCGAATGCTGAGAATGATGATCTCCAGTGGGCGACAGAGTCCTTCAAAGCACCCATTGAACAAGAATAGCCGGTAGTTTGCACCTGCCAATGATGAGATAGGAATAGGCACAGTAGCTGTCAGCGAAGACAATTTGTGAGTCGGAAACAGGTGACATCTTGTATACTCTTCATTGTCCGACTTTGTAATGGTGTCCTGTCTTCCCTGAACCTGCTCGCCAACCAACCACTCAACCAGTCAACCACCCACGCAACGCAGCCGCATCTCCAAGCCCAGCCGTTCCATTTCCCTTCCAAAGCCCAGGAACACATCCATCACCACCTTCAGACCCAGGGTATGAGCGTCGGTGCACCAATTCTCTCAGCAACTCCTGGCAGCTGGAGTCCAAAAGGACTGCTGGTGGCCTGGGAACATGTAGGGATTGATGGGTTGAAGCGAAGCCATGATAGGAAATCGTTGGTGCCTAAAAAATTGGAGATCCAGGCAAATCATCCACCATTTCAGTCTGTTTATAGCCACTTATAGACCCAAAAAAGGGCGAAGGCCAACATGAACCGTTCCTCTGAGCTCGGCTCCCCGCGAAGCTCCCCAGCCCTGCGTCCTTGTTGCCGAAGTTGGAGTCGATACTAGTGAGGTCCTGCCACTGCAATGTCTGGTAGCGGCTGATACACTGATTCAGGCTTTGGCCCGCAGACTTGATGTCAGGTGTAGGAAATGGACGGGTTATGGGTGATGAGCGGTGCTTTTGCTAGACCTAGATCGGATTGATCACCCTGTATCGTTGATGTTTAGGATTGCAACTACTAAACGCTAGCCAAAAAGACCTCGAATCTTCCGCAATCCTGTGATACTCATTTTCCAAAGATGTATATCATTGCGTACTATTGACATACATCTGATCTCTACACTGTATTATGCAGACGTACTATCCTGACACGTCATGCAATGGAGATATTGTGCATCGGCCCATCGACACTGCCTTGATGCCCTAAAGTCACCAACACCAAACCAGCTTCAAGGATGCCATGAGCCACTTCACCTTGAACCTCCGGTTGTCACACGTCCCCCACCCAGGCAGTCCGTGGTGCAGGAGCCATGATACTCTCCAGCACCTTGGTTCCAGCTGCATGGAAATGACAGGATCCAACACCTGTTGCCTTGAGATCGTGACGTCCATTTCCTTCATGCAAGCCCCGCCATCTCCACATCAAAGCATCGTCACTGAGAAAAATTGCTGGAATATCAAGATTATAACATGCAAATCACCACCTTCATATCCAAAAAAAGTTTTGATAACTCAGAAATGGCTGGGCGTAGCTCCATGTTTCAATCCCCAGCTGTCAACTTCTGAGTGGCAACCCAGCACCAGCAGCAGCCCATCAACCGCAGCATGCTCCCAAGGGGCTGTTCAGGAACACGGGCGACAACGCCAGCACCGTGACGCCCAGATCTCTCAGGTAGCCTTGGTGAGCAGCTGAGCTCGCTGAGGGTTGGAGATGGACGGGATGGGTAATGGTTAGTGGGTGGATGTTGGTGGTTTGTAGTGAGAAAGGAAGGTTCATTGGTATGGTCACTTGATGATTAGTTTGACTAATCATGGTTGATGATAGTTCCTGCTTTTTCATGGTGAAGACTGATCCTTAATCATGGCTAACAACCATCATTCATCATGATAAATCATAGCTATTGATGGCAAGTACTACCTGATGATGGCAAACCATGGGGGGACAACGACCAAGGCATCCCCTCCACCGTGCCGAGGCGCTGAGTCTGGACTTGACGCCATGGAGGTCGCCGCCATGTCGCCAGCGTTGCACGGACCTCGCTGGCGCGGGACGTGTGTACGTGGCATGCTGCGATGTGCGTGGCCACCATGGCTCAAGGCCAAGAAAGTGTTGGTTGGCTACTTCAAGAAGAGAAACAACGTTGAGTTGCAATTAATTTTGGAAATGTTTGGAAAGTGTTCGCGATCGCGTTTTCAGTCTACACTCAACAAGAGATCGAAGCAAACCCTGAGCAATGCCACTTCTGTTTGACAGGTTGATCCTTATGCCCCCTGGATAACACCCATCTCCCAGTGAACCGACAGACACCACCAGGTGGTTTTGGGCTTTGGTTCGCACCCAGTTTCGGTGTCGCTCCCGTACCCTCGGCTGTTGGCATCCCCCAGTCAGGATGAGCTCCCCATTTGGTCCATAGATCCCCTGTTCTTGTTGCTTATTATATGGACCATTGACCAATTAATTAACCATATACTGACCACTAATGGATTAACAATGGATAAATCCCCATAGTTAGTCTACTATATTCTATTATCAACCATTGACCAGCTAATTAACGATATACTGACCACTATGAACCAGCCATGCAAGTTCGTGAAAGATCATCAAAGAACCAACCAGCCAATTAATTGTTGATTATGGTACAAACCAACAATTCAGCAACCATAAATTACTATGAACCATCATTTAATCTTAGGTTGTCCCCATACCGCGTTGGTATAACTAAAATAGGGTCCCCCAAAAGCCTTGATTTCCCCTTGAAATGGTACCCCCCAATTCACAAACCCATGGAATTCACCACTATGGTTGCCTATCATCTTATTATTGCACCGGCTATAACCGTTCTCAACCAATGTCAATCAATGGTTTAGCTTCATCCAGGGTTAACATCACTCGTGAGATTGATTAGCCTTGTTCCAACCATGGCCCCAAGAGCCCCAAGCCCTGGGACTCCCTGGCCAAGGCTTCTTGGATTTCATCTGCTCCCGCTGGAAGTCTGGGATGTTGCCTCAGATGGGATTGGGGGAGGGTATGAACAATGGGGGGTTGGTGGTTGATGGTTGGTGATATTGGTGGTCGGTGCTGATGGTTTTGAACAATCTTGGCTGATGATGGTTCATGGCCAATGGTTCATGATGCCGTTCATATGATGAAGGTTACTAGTTTGTAGAGACCTGAGGGTCCGTTCGATCATGGTCAGTCAGGGGCTCACTTGTTGACCATTCTCAACTAAACATGCTAACCTTCACGGCCGATATTGTTTGATAATCATGGCTGGGAATGGTTGAACAGGTGGTTTGTCCCACTCTGTTTGTTGGGAGCGAAAACCTTATCTCAACATACATGCTGTCATCAACACATGTCTATCATCACCAAACCCTCAGCATCATGAACTGTTTGTGAAATGCTTCAGTTAAAGGCAATGGGCTGCTCGTTTTTGCGAAAGTGTTGTGTACTTGAAAACCTCCAATTTCTGAGGCAACAAATAAGGCCACTTTGACAACCCACTCTGGGCAGCTGTGGGTGTCATTTTTTTGGCCAACATTGGGTAAAAAGATCCGTCACCATCCTCGCAACCTGAGGCTTCGTTAGCCCTGAGTCTAAGAGCCACTGGACAATTGGATTCATATGATCATCGATGCTAAGACCAAGAATAGGAGGAAAAGTGCCCAATACTTTCGCAGCTTGACTGCGCGTCAGCCCTAAAGTTGCGAAAAAATGTGCTATAGGCTTCAAATTCTCCTCAACGCTTAAGCCAAGAATTTGAGGATGGATGGCCACTGTCTCGTGAACTTGATTCTGCGTCAGCCCAAAGTCTAAGAACCACTGCACTGTGGGCTTCAAATTCTCCTCAACGCTCAGGCCAAAAATTTTAGGATGGGCAGCCACTGCCTCCTTCACTTGACTGTGTGTCAGCCCAAAGTCTGAGAACCACTGCGCTGTGGGTCTCAAATTCTCCTCAACGCTTAGGCCAAGAATTTGAGGATGGGTGGCCACTGTCTCCTGAACTTGATTCTGGGTCAGCCCAAAGTCTAAGAGCCACTGCACTGTGGGTCTCAAGTTCTCCTCAACGCTAAGTTCAAGAATTTGAGGATGGGTGGCCACTGTCTCCTGAACTTGATTCTGGGTCAGCCCAAAGTCTAAGAACCACTGCACTGTGGATTTTAAATTCTCCTCGATGCTAAGGCCAAAAATTTGAGGATAGGCAGCCACTGCCTCATTGACTTGACTCCGTGTCAGCCCAAATTTCAAAAGCCACTTCACTGTAGGCTTCAAATTCCCTCTAATGGAAAAACCGAGAATTTGAGGATGGGTGGCCACTGCCTGCTTCAGTTGACTCTGCGTCAGCCCAATGTCTAAGAACCATCGCGCTGTAGGTTTCAATTTCTTCCTGATTGAAAGACCCAGAATTTGAGGATTGGTGGCCACTGTCTCCTTCACTTGACTGTGTGTCAGCCCAAAGTCTGAGAGCCACTGCACTGTGGGTCTCAAGTTCTCCTCAACGCTAAGTTCAAGAATTTGAGGATTGGTGGCCACTGCCTCCTTCACTTGACTCTGCGTCAGCCCAATGTCTAAGAACCATCGCGCTGTAGGCCTCAATTTCTTCCTGATTGAAAGACCCAGAATTTGAGGATTGCTGGCCACTGTCTCCTTCACTTGACTGTGTGTCAGCCCAAAGTCTGAGAGCCACTGCACTGTGGTCTCAAATTCTCCTCAACACTAAGGCCAAGAATTTGAGGATTGGTGGCCACTGCTTCCTTCACTTGACTGTGCGCCAGCCCAAAGTCTAAGAACCACTGCACTGTGGGCTTCAAATTCTCCTCAACGCTCAGGCCAAAAATTTGAGGATAGGCAGCCACTGCCTCCTTCACTTGACTGTGTGTCAGCCCAAAGTCTGAGAACCACTGCGCTGTGGGTCTCAAATTCTCCTCAACGCTTAGGCCAAGAATTTGAGGATGGGTGGCCACTGTCTCCTGAACTTGATTCTGGGTCAGCCCAAAGTCTAAGAACCACTGCACTGTGGGTTTCAAATTCTCCTCGATGCTAAGGCCAAAAATTTGAGGATGGGCAGCCACTGCCTCATTGACCTGACTCCGTGTCAGCCCAAATTTCAAAAGCCACTTCACTGTAGGCTTCAAATTCCCTCTAATGGAAAAACCGAGAATTTGAGGATGGGTGGCCACTGCCTGCTTCAGTTGACTCTGCGTCAGCCCAATGTCTAAGAACCATCGCGCTGTAGGTTTCAATTTCTTCCTGACTGAAAGACCCAGAATTTGAGGATTGGTGGCCACTGTCTCCTTCACTTGACTGTGTGTCAGCCCAAAGTCTGAGAGCCACTGCACTGTGGGTCTCAAGTTCTCCTCAACGCTAAGTTCAAGAATTTGAGGATTGGTGGCCACTGCCTCCTTCACTTGACTCTGCGTCAGCCCAAAGTCTAAGAACCATTTCATTGTGGGTGTCCACTTCTCTTCTTTTGGTTCAGTCAGGTCTGCACTCGCACAGGCTTTAGCTACAGTTGCTTCCCGAAACTCTTCTGCACGTTGCGAAATCAAAATCGGGTTTTGTACCTTCGCATTCAAATCTGTCCACACATCTGGGTGTAAAGCATGTTGTAGTTGAGGAACCATCTGTTCCATCGTGCTTTTCAAAGTTGCAGTAAGTAGTTTGTCATCCTCTCCACCCCAACGGTCGATGCTGATCCACAGAACCTGTCCATCCAATTCTTTTCTGCCCTTGTGCCCGATGCGAACCACGAAGGAACCCACCGGCGCAAAGTCGAGAAGGGCCGCGTTCTTCCGTAAATCCCTTTCTCTGCCCTTCCTCTTCGTATGCCAAGAATGCCCATCATACTCCACAAACAGGGCAGCAGTCTCGTCTTTGAACAGACCATACGCTGACAAGTCAGGCTCCAAGTGGGGTGCCTTCCACACGGACCCAGCTGGTGTGTTGAAGCTCCGAAACATCTCCATGACCGGCACGCGAGGCATCAACAGTTTCCCCAAAGGTTCCAGCAGCTCTGCCTCCGCCACGCTGGCAGCAGTTTTTCGTGGCCATCCTTGTTGCCACCAAATCGGTGGTGATCTGTTCAACGCCTCTTGGCTGAAGCGCCTCCATTGCACTCTCCAAATGCACCACCGCATGTCAAAGCATGAATAGCATTGATCAAAATGCAAGGAAAACCTTGAGATGAAAGACACGCGTGATTCAAAAACGAGCTCAGGTCCCATTTGCGCAATAGAGATTACTTGGAGGAAAAAGAAAATGTTCTCATGAAATCCTTCTTTCAACAGCATGAAATCCTTCTTTCAAGCGCATCAATCCGCGCCAGTTTGATCGATCCAAAGCTGTCCCCAAGCTACAAAGCTGGAAGCTTCGGGCGAGCCCTGCAGCCGAGTGGCTGTTGTCGTTGGTGATGTCGCCGTTGGCGAAGCGATCCACCAAGATGCTATAGAAAACCTGCCGTGCAGATCAGCTGGGCACCCTAGATCTGTCTTTACCGGCGAACTGACACTTGCTGCACTTGCTGCTTGGTGGAGAAATCTAGGAGGAATCAAGAAACTGTAATGACCTTATTGGATAAACCGATGATTAGAGTTGGTAGCGACTCTATGAGTGAAAGATGCCAGGATCAAGGATTTGGTTCCTCCAGTGACTCTGCCCATTGGTAGATCCAGGTACTGCCTTAGACCAGGTAGTGGACCAAAGGTATCCGCTGTTTTGACCTGTGTGGCTGTCCAACGCTTCTTTTTGTAACCAAGCACTGGTCATGGGTTCATAACCTCTTACTACTGTATGTCTTGTCATTTTCATGACGCTGAGACACGAAGGTGTCCCACAATTGATCCATAAGTCATTTCTCCGTACCAAAGAGATGCTGCCAGCCCTGTTGCCCCAGGCTTAACCAAGGGGAGAACCTCAGGCAGTTGAACTGGTGGGCCCTGTACTGGTATGAATTAGCCGAAAAGTAACTATTCTCGCCCATACTTACTGCAACATCAATCACTATCATTTGTCGTTAGCAACCACTATTAGCCATCAAGAACTCTTAGCCACCATCAGCAACCACTATTGTACCATGCTTTTTGACCATTGTACCATGCTTATTTATCATTGTACCATGCTTACTAACCACTATCAACCAGTAAAATCCATTCTCAACCATCCTCACTGGCTCAACCCATTCACCTCGTCCAACACCCAGGTCCCCCCTTCACCCAGGTCCCCCCATCACCTGCCACACCCATCTGCACCTCTTCCTCCCAGGAGTCGGGCGAAGCTTCGCGCTGGAACTCGCTACTGGCGAAGCTCTCTTCGCCTTCGCCTTGGTTGGGGATGCGGTCCAGCTGGGTGGTCAATGGTAGCATACGTGATCATCAATGGTCATCGACGACGACGACGACGACGACGGCGGCGACGACGACGACGGCGGCGACGACGACGACGACCACAACAACAACAACAACAACAACAACAACAACAACAACAACAACAACAACAACAACAACCACAAACGACATTAAACAAAATTGAGCAAGATTAAAGATGCATCAACCAACAAACAACGAACAACCAACAAACAACAACTAGCAACTAGCAACAAAGAACCACAAGCGCAAGGACAACAATCTGACATAAAGGCCTCCCTATCCCATGGGACGATTCACAAGCACCAAACCCTAAAGAAATGATGGAACTGCTGATTAAGAGCATTCAACCCGTGGCCCTTCATCAGGCGTCACGTCCTCACGTCAGGTGGCTCATACGCCGTCGACTCCAATCCAGAAGCTCTTGCAAGGTCAGAGAATCCTCCTGCGAAGGTGTTGGGGGGCAGGGCGACTTGACAGCGGCAGCTGGGGAGGGCAACTCAACTGCTGCGGCAAAACATGCTACTGATCCGTGGGTGCACAGCGATATGGTGCATGCTGAGGTTAACCACCTGGCAGCAATTCAGACGAAGGATATCCATTTTTAGATGTTGGATGAGGATGAGATACAGTAATTAAACCCCACCCCAATTCTCACATAGCTGGTGCTTCCAGAAACAAAAACGCATTTTACTGAAGAAATGCACCGTGCACCCCGCTGACACTATTCCAGATCCATCGATTTCTGATACTTTTTCAGGGAGTTCATTTGAGATCCACAATAAGTTCATTAAAACCACCCTCATCTGGTGCCACCACCAGCTAAAGTCTCGCGGGAAATGCCCACAGCTGGATCTGGATCTCACCATAAGCAGCTTGAGCCGCATACAAAATCGTCCAAACTCAAGGCCTGGCTGGCGGTTTCAACCGTTGCCAAACCACTACTAACCATTATTGTTAGCCATGCCATCACTAGCAAGTAGTCGTGAATTGGTAACTGTTATTAATTGCTAAGTAGCCATGCCATTCTTGGCAATTAACCAGTACTGATACTCTTTTGACGGGATGTAAAACCAAAAACCATCGATCAAATCGAACAAATCGAGCAATTCCCCCCGCAGTGACAATGATACCTCGTTGATCTGGGTGATCATCTGCTCACGAATCTGGTCCCCCAGAGACCCAGTGAACGGCAATCCATGCGCACTTAACAGCAGATCAGTTGATTGGGGGCACAGGCAGGGTGTGAAAGTTGGGTTAAGGGATCACAGATCAGAAGAATCTATGTATCAGTCCAACCTTCTCTTATTATCCTCTTGTTACAGTTGCTGTTCATCTTGTTACAGTCCTTGTGATCTCTCTCATCTCTTAGTTGTGCGAGTCATCGTTGCTGCTGGCTACATGGCTGTCAATATCTGGGTAGTCCCTCGTCTGACGTGCGACCATCTGGGTCAACGCCTACCCAAGCTGTGAAAGCATCAATGACCAATGACCTAGTCTCGCTGTTGGGATGAGTTCACTTGGATGTGCACCCCCAGTTAGTAACTGGGAACTAAGCATGGCTGTTGGAGTTAGGTAATCTACCCTTGGGGTGCAACTAACCATGGCTATAACCCCAGCTGCACATCCAAGGATAGCTCACCATCCAAGTATCACCCACCAATAGCTACCATTATCAACCACAGTTTAAACTACCCTGTAACCATGGTTAGTGATACTTTCCCATGGTTTCACACAGCTATTCCTATGAAATCATTAAAATCCCATGGTTTCTCTATAAAATGTCACGCCAACTACCCATCATACCTGCTGGTTGGTTGCTTGACCCAAGTGGACCTGGCATCGGTGCACCGTCGGCATCTGTGCCCCACTGCTCCTCGCTACCCAAGTAGAAGGGAGACGCCATGGTACTGCCCGCCATGTGTGCCTCCTGCGGTTGAGGATGGTTGATCACAGTTCGCAAGGGTTAACATTCATGATGATTCACAGTGGTTTATAACAGTGTATAGTAGTGGTTTATGATGGTTTAGAATGGTTAATAGTGGTTTGGAATGCTTTATAGTGGTTCAATGATGGTGTATAATGGTTGCTAGTGGTTTGGCATGTTTAACCGTGGTTATTAGAGGTTTATAGTGCTTAGTGATGATGATTGTTAAGGGTTGCCCTAAGGGAAACGAGCTGCTGGAAGCTGAAAATCATCGTTTTCAATAGGTAAAGCATCGATTTGGTGCTTTCTCAAAATGGGGATACCCATACATAAATGGCTTGCTACTAAAAATGAATAGTAGTGGATGACTCAGGGAAAATTGGGATACCCCTAAATCATCCAAGGTGAAACATTAGTAATAAACTCATTTTTGGGGTTCCCAATTTCAAGAAACCACAATTTCTACGGTGGATGTTTTACTTCCAGGTCAGTTTGCAAGAGGGCAATGCCTGTTATGGACGATATTCATCCTGGATGAATTTGGTGGTTGACACTAATTCATGTTTTCATGATTCGAAACCATGATTGACGATTTTGGTTCATCATAGTGATTCAAAGGTGGCTTTTACAGGCTTATACATGTTTATACTGGCTTTGGTTGATTCATTGCCATCACTATGACTAATCATTACTCTACTACCATTAGGTAGTCGATAGTCAATCACGGCTGGCATGGTCCCTCGCAGATTAGCCAAATCAACCCAGCCGAAGGTCCAAAGCAATTCATCGTCTGTTCATACAGATTACTACTTGGCCCATCCCAAAGATGTGCTGCTGAATTAGATCATCATCCCGAGATAAGGTTGGAAACAACAAATCATCAACTCAAATCACCAACCAGCTAACCATGACTAACCTTCATTCGTCGTTGTTAATCCAAAAATTGAAACCACTAATCAGTCAGATTCACCACTACGAACCCCAATGATTCATCATTCATCAACCACCAACAGCCATTCAGATCCAATGGTTTTCCCTGGTCAAGTTTGCCCCCTGCAACAACCTCAGCCAGCGCATCTCCGCTGCGAATCCTCCAGGGTCATGGGCCGCGGGCTGCAAGTTCTCAACCACGCGGTGGTCGTCGTTGTGGTGCCTGCGCCAGCACTCCGTGCTGCGCTGCTGGGCGAGTGGCTACAGAGCGGAGGGCTCCCCAAAGGTTGCAAGTTGACGAAGATTCGCCATTGAAGTCAATAATGATTATAATGATTCGCCTTGTATGGTTAATTAATGATTGATGATCTTCAATCATGGTAATGATTATAAGTATAAGGTGATTAAGACCTGCCACTTATCTGCACTGACATTGGTAATGATGATAAGTTGGCTGATAAGCCATCCAACGAGCTAGTTACATCTACTATCATATACTGCAACTGGTAGCTCCCGTAGTGAATGCACCTAACTTATCTTTGGGACACCGCCTTGTAGGTGCTTCCCAACAGCCGTGTTGATGCCAACAACGGATGATTGATCACCCGGGGTGGGCCAGGAAAGCACTTGACTCAAACAGTGTCGCAGTCCTGATTGCACAGTTAGTGATGTGCATTCATATCTGAGGTTCTCCTGTGCTGTTCACATTCGTGATTGGAAGCCTTGGTCCTGTGACTCTTGAAGAGAAATTGACTCTAGCAATAGCTCTTAAACAGAAAGCTCCACAACAGGAGACAGGATGTCTGCTGCCTCACACTTGAAGGATTGAGGAAAAAAGTGCTTTAGAAGTGCCAGCCCTTGGAAGAAAGGGGGTCTTTTGCTCTCAGTCCAAGGGACTCTACTACCACCTTGATCAAGGTGCAGCTCTGCCAACCACCATGAGGGTTTGGACTTCTCAAATCACTACGCTTGGATCTTCTATCATGAACTGCGCAGTGGCAAACTAACCTGGAAGTGGAAAATCCTCCTTTTAGTGAGAAACCTCGCTATTTCTATGATGGATTTGCCACTTCTAGGTTAAATTTGCCAGAGAGTATGCCTGCTCGAAATTCTAACAGCTAGGGGTATGACCTATGGTTGGACTGGTGAAAACTACATGAATGATTCGTAATACTGACCATAGCTGGTTGGTTTCTCTATTCATAGGCCATACGGCTATGATTGATATATAACATTTTGGTACATACTATACTACGTAGGTTACCATAATAAAGATAGATCATAAATGAAAAGTCTACACACAGTATAAATAACATAGTAGGTTAATGTAGAATGATTAGTATGCCAAAGATCATTACTTTTGCTTGGAACGATCAGCTCGGTACCATGCATAGCCGGAGTAGCTCATGTGGCGTTGCGCCTTCGACCCGCACATGCTCCGGAGCGCAGCGACTCAGATCCGACGTCACAGTGTAGTTCAGGAAGAGGTCGTTGAAGAGGATGCAGCCTTGGGAGGTTCAACGGAAAAACGACACCTTGGAGGAGGAGGAGGAGGAGGAGGATGATGACGATGGTGCTGGTGGTGGTGGTGGTGATGATGTGGTCATCCAAGGTTATCGATCATTCTTCTCAAATATCATAATGGTGACCACCAGTCAACCCGTGGCTTCATGACCCCAACCCCCTAACCCTCCAACCACCCAACCCCACCCCAACCCCACCCCAACCCCACCCTCCAACCCCCACCCGACCCAGCCCCCCGGTGGAACCTGCCACTCCACCAGGCCACAGGTCTGGTTGTCCCCCGACTCCACGGAGTTCACCGTGCGACTGCAGCAGCTGCAGGACCCGCAGCTGCCCATCTCGGTGGACTGGTCGTTCTCCTGGCGCCGGCGTGGGACATGGGCCTTGGAACCCGTGGTTTTTGGGGGATTTATGCTGGTTTATGAAGAGTTTATAGTGGTTTTTAGGTGGTTTGAGGTGGTTTAGAGTGGTGAATCAGTTGAAGTTTGGTGGTTGGTGTTGGTTCAATGATGGTTTAAAGTGGTTGATAGTTGTGGTGTGTGGTGACGTTCCGTGGGTTAAAGAGTGCTTTATGGTGGTTTATAGTTGTGGTTGTCAAGGTGGTTTATGGTGGTTAGTGAGTTGGTTAAGAAGTTGGTAAGCTGGCTAATAAGTGAAGTTGGGTGATAAATGGTTTGTAAGTTAAGTTGGAACCCTCGGTTTATGGTGGTTTAGAGTGGTTTATAAGTTGGTTCATAGGCTGGCTAATAAGTTTGCTGAAAAGCTGGTCAAAAAGTTGCTTTATCGTAAAATAACTTGGTTAATAAATTGCGTGCTAAACAATGCTTGGTCATATTTCATAGTGCCTGTTAAATGAGGTGGATCTAGGCCTGTTTAATAAGCTCGTTACTGAGCTGGTGAATAAGCTGCTTAACAATGGTTCACTTGTCGCTCGGCAGGCGACTTTGTTCCATACCACTTGTGCATATTATTCAAGCTTGGGCTTCAACTCTCCGTGCCCCTCCGTTCTTGAGATATTCTACACTTTTGCTACCTCCCACCAACAATCAGCACTCGCAAACCCTCATCTCCACCCCCGTGCCGCGCCTTGTATTCCATGCAGCCATCCACTCCCACTGTGCGGCACCACTCCTGATCCTGCCCGGTACGGAAGCTGTGGCACTTCCATTGCGCATTGGTGTCCTAGGTAGGGCAGGGGACGCCAAGTCTGCACCCTTTGACATGAAAACCACCTCTGCATGCACGTCTCGGGTGTTCAGATTGCGGACATGATGTATGGGTTTCTTGGCTCAACACTGGATACTGTGTACCAAACACCTCCAAAATGTCAAGTTTACCTGTTTGCCTGATGGTTTAAAAAATCCCTGATACCCCAACCTCTAGATGGATCTTGGAATATGACAAGACGTGACTTGCAAACCCAAAACTCCGACTGCCCTTCCACATACTTCAGAGAGTTCCAATGCCAGCGTAAGGATTACCTGGCTTTCGTGGTAGCATAGGATGCCCTGCCTGCCTGCGTGCCTTCCTTCTTGGTGGTGATCCATCCGCAATTTAAATGTGGCATTCAGTGGCACAGCCAAGCAGCCTATGCAATCCCAAACAGAACACCAATAAAGCATGGCTCTGTTGGTTTTATTCAACCTGCACCCTTTGGTCATTGCGTTTCCTTGGGCGAGTTGCATATCGCCATCATTTCAGCTGCGATATGTCTCTACATGGGTGTTTCTCAAAATAGGGGTACCCCCAAATCATCCTGTTGAACCATTTCTAGTCATAAACCAACCATTTTGGGGGTCCCCTACAGCATGAGAAACCACCATATCAACCAGACACGCCAGCTCTCGAGATCGAGTCGCTGGAATGCACTTCGGAGTGGCAGTAGTGCCTCAGCTGGTTGGGAACAAACCCGGACAACGAAGGTCATTTATAGACTGGATGATAATGAATGATATGCTGATATCCTGATATCTGGTTGATGATAGGCCTATTGAATGAGAATCTGGATGATAATGAATGATATATAATGAATGATAATGGATATTGGATGATAATTTATCCTACTGGATGACAATGAATGATAATTGACACACTCGAGTGAACTGACCCGGTTGCCCGGGAACTCCATCATTTATTCAGATGTTTTATCTATCCAAAACGGTGATTTTGGGCTTCCAGGGGAACATTGAACAGAGGATAAAAAATATTGATTTATGAAATGCATGCAATAGTTTTGCCGGAAATGTGGTATGTGAACGAAAAACAAGGATATATAGTAACATATACGGAGTGGGAATCAGTCGTGAACTGCTGTAATTGTGCCAATAATAAGTCTGCTGTATGGATGTATATGCATCAGCCACTGACAATGCTCCAATTTGATGTTGCAGTCATGGTTCTGGAATTCTGACTACAAGTCATATGGCTGTAGGTTCATACCCTGGTACCCTGGTGAACACCGCCTGAATGACCAAACTAGTCTTTATTGGGGTGTTCATCTGCCCATTTGTTGGTGGGCAAATCTTGACCCATCGCCATATCAAGCTCTTTTTCAGTGTTTTCACCTGCCATAGTTTTTGCCACCGGTTGATCGGGCACATACGAGATGAGTTGAAGGTCAAATCGAAGAATGGATATATCGAACCGGTCTGTGACTTTTTGGATCAATTTTTCCAGATTCTATGCATGCTTATGTGTTTCTTACTTTATCCAGTGTACGAAGCCAAGAAAATCCAACCACCAAAGAATGTTTTTTTTAGACAGCGGATTCCAAGCCAACTGCAAATCTGTCCACCACACAGCCAGCAAGGCCTGTCGTGTGGCCATTGCCAATAGACCATGGGCTTGAAACAATGTCACCTTGAACCAGCACCACGCAACCTTGACCACCTTCATCACCCTCCAACCCTAAGCACCATCAACTGATTCAACAAGTTATCCGTTGATTCTCCCTACCTTTAGCAGCATCAATCTGTTGCCAACCAACTCACCAACCAACTCATCAACTTTCACCCAACCTTCACCCAACTCACCAACTCACCAACCTTCATCAATCAGGCCTCACCAGCCAACCTTATCTTCACCCAACCTTCACGTAACTCACCTCCACCCACCCGCCATCACCAAGGCACAGAGGTGGTTCAGCCACAACTCCTTGGCGAACTCGGCCCCACTGGCCATGCCCTGCTCCTCCGTCCAGCGCTGCCGCGTCTGCATCCACTGCCGCGAGGCTTCGCTGCCCGACCTGGCAGTGATGGGTGCACCAAGGTGAGTGAAATGGTGGAGATCCTTGAGAATTTTGCTGGCTTGCCTGGGGATTTCATTAGGAAACCATGGGATTTTCCATGGTTGATGGGTTAATTATGGTTAATACTGGCGAACACTGATTAATTATAAGGGAGAATCATGGTTGATAGTGGCTAAACTAATGTTTAATTAGTGAGAAACACCTGTGTGGTGGCAAAGAACCAGCCTTGGCATATGAAGTGGCTTGTGACGGTCAATATAGGCACGGTGTATGACTAGCGATTGTTTTTAGATAGTGGTGACCATGGAATTGGATGTGACATCATGGAGACGATGGAATTGGACAGTTGATGATGGCTGATGAACTGACGACGCTGAAGGGTGATGACCCTGGTTGCTACCAATATAATGGGAAAAGAGCAGAGTGTTGATGATCTCATTGATGGGTCAAGGGAATTGGGAAATAACGGAATGGTAGGGTTCGATCATCTTTTATGTATCTCAGGGTTGATGAGTGATATCTCTGGTCTAACATGGATTCATAATCTGTAGAATCGCCTACCACGCAACGTTGATAAAGGATGGTGCTTAGGGTTGGTGCCACATCAACCACCCCGGCGCCAGACTGATGGATGGTGATACATTGTTGTTACTACAATCTGGCATGCTTTGGCTATTGAAACGGACTGATTCATGACATACTCTACGGTCAAACAGGCAATCCATGGGTTTCTATCCATCATGGCACTAGGTTTGATCCATGATAAAAACCACCCGTTCATGATCAACCCCACAGTCAAACCATAGGTTTTTCTCCATCCACAGGGGCTTTGTTGTCACAAGGCACTTCCCCAACTGGCATCCACCCCTGGCGCTGCCAGGCCACAGATATGGATCGACCTCGAAGGTCTTGCTGCGCTCGTCGAAGCTGGGAAGGTTGTACAGCAGCTCGCGCTTGGGATGCAAACCTCGGGGGCGCGACACTTTGTTGAGAGATTTGTTGGGAAATCATCTGGTTGGTGGTCGCAACCATAGTTCATTGGTGGGTAATAATGGTTATAATGGCTAACAATCATGGAGATTTATGGAGATTTAAATGATGTCTGGTTGATATGGTGGTTTCTCGAAATAGGGAACCCCCAAAATGGTTGGTTTAATACTACACATGACTATTAGTGGATGGTTTGGGGGTACCCCTATTTTGAGAAACCACCATCTGGTTGGTGAACTAACACGGCTGGCTGGAAAATCCGTCATTTTGGCAACGGAAAACCCTGGGAAAGCATCAAAATATGGTGGATCTTGCAGCCAGCCATGTTAGATCACCAGAGTGTATCTGGTTGGTGGTCGCAACCATGGTTCGTTGGTGGTTCATTAGCCGTCAATTAATGGTCAATTAATAATGGCTAACAACAATCATTAGAACTTTTTGGGAGATTATACCCTCTGGCAAAGTGACCTGGACGCACAAAATCACCATTTTCAATAGTAAAACCATTCTGAATGAATATGAATGGTAGATGTTCCCACTTCCAGCTTAGCTTGCCAGGTTGTAATGTTCAAAAGAAGTAAGCCCTAAACAGCTCACAGCGGGTGAGGAGAGAAATTTGCCGAGATCCAATAGCCAGATGATTTGCCAATGAAGGAATATCCAACGCTGCGATTGCTGGCCCCGCATCTCATGGACAACAAGGTCACTATGATGAGATCCCTCCACGAGATTGCGAATGTTGAGATGGTCGGAACGAACAACTACAAAGGGCAACCACAGCCACCGAAAGTCGTCTTTTTAGTAGGCAAAAGCCTCTAAAGCTTGGTCGTACCAACATGGATAAAGCCACGAAGCGTTGGTTGCTAAATCATTGCTATGTATACCACGAAAAGCTTTGCATACACACTTCTCTGGTGCGAGACGGTGCGGGTTATTGCGAAAGGATGCTTTGAGCTTCGGGCGATATTGCTCATCATCGATCACCGTCGATCACTATAAACCAATCTGAACTAGCAAAAAATCTCTATGTCAACATAATTCAGCACAGATACCCATAAACTCACCATGTCCCCTCCACTTAACCATGCGTTAACCACCACTGAATCACGTATTCACCATCCCCCCTTTACTTGCCCACCCTCCACACCCAAGGCACCGTAGGACTTCTTCCAGCTGCCTCACAGAGTCACCAACGATTCAACCGGCCAGATCTGTAGCCGCTTCAGGCACGGCTTCCGCGTATGCTCTACGCATGGTCACTAGTAGAAAGCCCACCTGAAATTATCGGATGGTCACATGAGTTAAATGAGTTGAATGAATGAGTTGAATCTATTGTATGGTCACTAATATAACTCAACAGGATCACTTATGACTAGTATTCTGAATTGTCATGAACTGGTAGTCATGAGTCACCAATTATGAGTCAATCATCATCAAATGATCTACTTAACTAATTATTTCACCTTTACTTATTATCAACTAATCAACTTAATTGCAATGGCTTCGAACTTCAAACTTCATCACGCATCAACGCGCATCACATGTCAGCAGGTCTGGTCCCCAGCGGCGCCTGCATAGGGCGCGAATTTGGCTTTGGTGAAGCTCGACAGCGACACGTTGGAGGCCCAGGTGAAATGGCTTACCTTCTGCATAGCGCCCTGGCGATGAGCCGCTCAAAACCCGCTGCCATGGTGAGTTTCACAGGGCAACACCCGCAGTTTGGTGAGTTTTACTGAGGAAAATCCAAGGTGCCCTGGTGTTTCCCCTGGTGTTTCTCATGTTTTGTGGTGTTTCTCCTCATGTTTCTCTGGGCGAACCCAGGTTGACCCTGCTTTTTAACTCAAGGAACCCCCCAAACACTTTCGAGAATGTGATGGATACGCCCAGGATGGATACACTTCACTGGGGGCCTCTCCGAAATTCTGGGGCAAACAAAAATCATAAGGACAGAGGTCGCAGAGATTCTAATGGCTTACTATAGTGGATGGAGCGGTTTAGCCCACTACGAGCTCCAGTGAAAATACTTCGGAATCCTGGTACAAGGCCACTGTTTCCGTCAGCTTCCCTACCTCACACGAGGGGGTGCGCAAGAATGTTTCCTGAAACAGCATTATTACACAATTCCCGTTGTTATACTTCATCATTATCTATGGTCCATGGATGTCCATGGTCCATAACCATTCCATTCCATGCAGTGTTTCCTGAAACGAAGCTACCCAAAATGTGATGGCTTCCCCAACAAGAACTAAGCGCAACGAACCACTATGGCTTGAGGCTTCCCCGATTGATACCTGAAACTCAGCACAACATTGGGGAGGCTTTGGATTTCCATGGTGGCTGTGCGGCTAGAGCTAGGCTGGGGCCCCCGTTTGCGTTTGCCAATTCACCCAAGCAAAGAGACTGGGTGGTTTGACGAATTCGGATGAGTTACATTGGGACTAAGGGACTCACTGAAAAAACCTGGGTCCACTTTGGGTCTCTGATCTTAGAAACTCACCGCGAAAGAGTTCACTTGGAAGTCGCAAGGCACCAGTTTTCTGCTACAGCGAAATGCGTTGAAGCTCGTTCTGAGCGCCAGTGCTGTCAGCTCCCCAAGCCGAATCGCCCCAGGTCACAAGACTGCCGTCAACCAAGATTGCCGCGAAAGCAAAGTGCGTGGCATGAATCTGCTGAACGTTCCTCAACTGATTTTGGACTCTGCTGCTGTTCCCGCCATTGTCTGGGCCACCCCATGTCACTACACTTTGGTCGGCCAAGATTGCCGCAAAAGCACTCCCTGTAGCCTGAATCTGCTGCACGTTCCTCAACTGATGTTGGACTCTGCAGCTATCACCACCCAAACGTGGCTCGCCCCATGTCACAACACTTCCATCAGCCAAGATTGCAGCAAAAGCATACACTGTTGCACAAATCTGCTCGACATTCCTGAGCCGATCCTGGACTCTAGAGCTGTCCCCACCGTAATCTGGATGGCCCCATGTCACAACGGATCCATTGGTCAAGATTGCAGCAAAAGCAAGCCCTGTACCATGTACCTGCTTGACATTCTTCAATTGATCTCGGACTTGAGAGCTGTCGCCACCCTTGTCTGGATTGCCCCACGTCACGACACGTCCATCAGCCAAGATTGCAGCGAAAGCACCGACTGTGGCATGAATCTGCTGAACATTTCTTAACTCACCCTGGACTTCAGAGCTGGCACCACCGCCGTCTGGATTGCCCCACGTCACCACGCTTCCATCAGCCAAGATTGCTGCAAAAGCAAACCCTGTGGCATGAATCTGCTGAACATTCCTCAACTGGTTCTGAACTGCAGAGCTGTCACCACCAGTGTCATTTGCGCCCCATGTCACAACACTGCCATCTGCCAAGATTGCGGCAAAAGCCTCCTGTGTGGCATGAATCTGCTGCACGTTCCTCAACTGATCTTGGACTCTGAAACTATCACCACCCAAACTTCGCCTCCCCCATGTCACAACACTTCCATCTGCCAAGATTGCAGCGAAAGCATGGTCTGTGGACTGAATCTGCTGAACGTTCCTCAACTGATCTTGAACTTTGCTGCTGTCACCGCCAAATTTCCCCCCACCCCAGCTGACAACCCCGTCACCTGCACCGAACCACATGGCAAAGGCTCCTTTTGTCGCCGCTAGCTTTGGCTGCTGTGCAACCACAGTAATGGTGTCTCCATGCTGTAGTCCGGCAAGTTCAAGAGATTCATTTGGATCGTCCAAGAGGCGTCCATCAGGTGCAGTAAGCCTCAGGAACTTTCGATGCAGAGACCTTTGCACTGCCTGTTTCAAGTCCCCAACTGTGCAAAACTGGGAGATCGAGATGGCTTCAGAGTGTCCACTCGGCAAAGTTGCGTGCAGTTCCAAGTTCTGCGTGGTATGAGAGCGCTTCATGGCAAGCGCAGTGCGAACTAAGGGCTTCATGCCAATGGCATTGCCTATAAAGTCATCACTTTGTTTTACATCACTCCTGATTTGCTGATCAGTAAAAGCAGAATCACTGGAAACACTTCGTTCCCAGTTTCAAGAAACGCATCAAAGTGTGGAATGACAGTACTGTGCAAAATGACCAACTACAGTACTTGTTTAGCCCATGCTGGAATAACTACATGGCAATGAATAATAATGTTAAGGTTAATGATGATACAGTGAGAGATCTAAAAGGTTAGTGAACTCCCTGTATTTTGTGGTATATACCCAGCTAGCTATTCATGGTTCAACTGGGAGTGCTTCAAAAAATTGATCTTCCCCTTTATATTGGCAGAAAACCTAAGAAATCACAGGAATCAAGGGAATTGATCTCCTCTTTCCGTATGCATACTTATGTTCAATGAATCAATTCTGCATATGGAAAAAATCTGCTTGCCCTCTGCTGGGACGCTTGACCCAAGCGGCCACAAGGTGGGGAAAACCAATCAAGCCATGGGTCCGTAGCGGCGCCCCATTTGGAAGGAAACGTGAACTGAGGCAAGCCCCAACCCTTTGACAAGCCCAGGTCTGTCAGGCAACTTCCGGGAAACAAGCGATTTTTTATTGCTTCTTGTTGCTTGCCCTCCATGGTATCCTGCCCATTAACCATCATCAACCAGCTTAAAGCCGGCAAGTATCAAGCTGGGTGGCCTTGAAGCCAGAGAGGTTTTAGTGTGGGTAGCCCATGGAGCACATGGAACGGTTTGGAGGTTGGTACCAGATACCCCAGGGGAGCTTCATGGGCTGTTTGATTCACAAACTGAGCACCCGGATGCCGCCTCTTGTTGGATGTTCGAGAAGCCGGGCAGCTTGATACACCCCGCAACAAGCCAACAAAAACAGCCCGAAGTCGACAAAAAAGAAAACGACTTAAAATGAAAAAAACACACAATACTCAGTCACAAATCTGAAAACTTCCGTCATTCTTCCATAGTTCTTGACTTAAGTGGTGGTTTCTCAAGTCATAGGGGTAACCCCCAAATCATCCCATATTAATAATGCATCACATATTAATAATGTATATCAATAAGCCATCCATAACTTGGGGGTTCCCCAGAATCTACGAAAGCTCCAAGTCAAGCTGCTAAGGCTAAGCGCTTCACCCAGCCATGGCACCTGGACCCAGCTCCCAGCAGCGCCTCCAACACGCCCCAGTTGTTCCACTCGCCACGGAGGTACATGCTGCCATGCCACGAGGCCCAGCAGGGCTTCTCAACTGAAGCGAAGGTGCTCAGCCGGTGGTGAAGGGATAAGACTGGCGAAGGAGTTTAAGGTTAACAAAAACTGGTGAATAATGGGGCTAATGGTCAATACAAGTTGTGGTCAATACAGGTTAACTTTTGAAAAAGTCTAAGGTGCGGAAAAACTGGTGAATGATAGGGTTGATAGTATGGGCAAAATAGGTTAGCTATAAGCATCCATCTATTGTTGACGATATGGTTGAAAGTATGATTGATGATATGGTTCATGGTGGTCACATGGTCAGTAGTGGTTGATACTGCTTGAGAATGATGTTGATCGTGCTGTGGTTCATTGGGCAATCATCACGAATCATGCAACAGTTAAGAATGTAAGAGGTAATAGTGGCAACCAACTATTTCAGAATTTCTTGTTCCAAGCCAGCCTATTTGGGGCGTTATGAAGTTGATGCACGGTACCCACTGGGTGTCTTGGTTGAACTCTTTGGTTGAACTCTTTGGGGATGCAGAATGGTCACCTCCCTTCTGGATGAAATCAAAACAGCTGCAGGCCGCTCGTTTTTTGCTTGTCTGTTCTTAGCCACCGTCATCGGATCAAGCATCATTGATGACACAAATAGCCACTGATATACAGCGATTCATTCACCATGACGAATCATTTGCTATCATTTATCATAAGAAATCATTAACAATAGCCATCATCAGAATCATTAACCAAGACGACAATCATCAACTATCATTTATCATAAGCATGATCAGTAACCACAAAAGGATAATTGTTGCAGTACACATTATTTTATAGTCCAGTCATTCAGAAACCATCATCGATAATCATTACTCCACATGTCATCATAATCATGTTCTAATCACTACTCCATCAATATCACTGTAGTTCCAATCATCCACCATCATCAATGAACATTCTTCCACAAACTATAATCATTCACGATTCTCAATTATAGCAGGGCACTACTCCACCACAACTCAACCATCTTTGATCAACTGCCAACCATCACTCCATCAGCATCAATCATTATAGTTCATTTATGTTCAAATCCTTAATCAGCCATGAACCATCCCATCATGATTATGCAAATCATTCGCTACTATCAATGATCATTACTCCAGAAACCAGCATCAACCATCATCAAGCATCATCAAACATATTAATAACATGTAATAACCATGTCCCGAAACATATGTTCAACTCATCATTATCATTAGCCATAGAATTTTCCACCGTCAATGATCAAAATGATCCCTATATAATATATGAATCATTCATAGTAGTTGTTTGCCCATTCTTATTGGTCATTCTTCCATTCTTTGAATGAAACATGATCACTCCAAATGATGGTTATGATCATTATTTACATGATTAGTCATCATTCCATATAAATGAGCATATTATGATTGTTGGATATCACTCCACCAACTAATCATCCCCTACTATCAACCACTATTACTGTGAATTAACCCCTAACTACTAACCACTACCACTCCATCCAAATGATCCTCACGCCCTCACTCCATCCCCTCAGCTTGACCACCACCGCGCCGCTGGATCCATCGCGCCTTGCTCCGGCACGCAGTCGCCCACTACGAAGCTGGCGCTCTGCGACGCGTGGTACTGCACCAGCACCGGCACGTTGAAGTCACTGGCCTCGGGCAGGGCGGAGCGGCTGGGTGCGGGAGGAATCGGCCAGAGTAGCGGTGGATCAAGCAGTTAATGGATTGTTAATGATGATCAGTTGAGGATTATTGATGATGATTAATGATGCTAAAGAACCATGTGTCATTCATGATGAGTTATGGTTTATAATGTCCTGGTCCTAGCAATTAACAACCCACCATATTTGATGGTGAATCAAAAACAAATCATTGTAAAACTATGTAAAACTGACTGTGGTTTATCCTGATGGATCTCCCATTCTTCGGTGCTTCAAGGAGAAGATGATTTCAAAATGGTGCACCAAAGATTCCAGGAGGAATCAGCTTCCAATCAACTCTTCCACTCGAGATTTCTGGAGTAATCGACCAGTCTGCGAAGCAATGGAGTAATCAATGCGAGTAACCACTTCTTGGGGAGAAATCAACTATTCCACTCACGTTGATTAGAAAAACCACTTAGCAAAACTCGAAAATGTTCGCTGTGGGTGATACAGGATCAACACTTGTAGTTACGAATTTTGAGGTCTACATCTCAAGGATTCGTCATGTACATCTCACGGATTCGTCATTTCGAACCCCCTTGCAGTCACAGCTTGACATTTGTTGATCGTTATGTATCATAATCCAGCACCATCGATTCAACAATAACGACATCAAACGTTATGAACAGTTGTCAAGCCTTGCCACTCCTTGCCAAACCCTATAAAGCCCTCTCAACCATTGTCATCAGCCGTGATCATCCACCAGCCCCAACCAGCCATTCACCACCGTTACATCAGCTGCCCAGGCCCTCGCATCTGGTTGCAGCCCAGGCGGCCCAAGTGGTCACGTCTTGGAATGGCATCCACTCCGTCCAGTTTTCGCCCACGTTCTGCATGCGCATCCACTCCGCACCAATGGCGCGGTGGCAAAGCCTCAGCGGGACACAGTGCAGAGGACTGGATGGACTGCAGACTCCAAATTTTGCTGGGAAAAATGTAGCAACAAACAGTGTTCATGAAACACTGCCTAGCCTTGCTATCACTATTTCAGATTGATACTTGTGTTTTTCTGTTTGCTGTTTTGCCGTTTGCTTTTCTGCAAGAAAAAATACTCAGGAAATGGCCAGATCATCCAACCAGCCATCTGACCAACCATCCGACCAACCATCCTCCCGACCAACCATCCAACTATCCAACCATCCAACCATCCAAGCACGTCTCCAAGTTGCTTGGTTCGATTCTGGCAGATCAATCCAGGCATCGATGGACTCCTGACGCTGGGGATACGCTTTACCAACAAGCTTGGAATGAATCTGATTATCCTCTGGTAGACCTACCTGGCAATTCAACTCAGCATCTTATTATCTCTTGTTGAGGGAAACCTTAGGAAATCAGCTATAAATGGTGGATTTTCCATTGCCGGGGTGTTTTAGCAGAGGGTAGTACTGGGAATGATGACTCATTCTCCTTGGCAGTGGTTGATCATGATGTTTGGCAATGATTAAGAGGTTGATAGTGGCTGAACCGTCTCCAAGTGGCACTAGAGCCAGCAAAAGCCAGTACCCAGGAGACAGGTGCGCAGAATCTGACAACCCAGGAGTATCCTTCCACCTCACAGGCCAAATGCTTCATGACTACCATCAGCATCATCGGTCCATAAGCGGATGAAATACTGGAAGTGACCCTTTCAAAGCATACTTATCCTGATGATAATTATTAAGGATGACCATCTGATGATCATTATCAAGGATGACCATCAGCAACATCAGCCCATCCTAGGAACTCTCTTCTCATCTTCTCAAGGGACCCACCACTTCACCTGGCTTTCTATCAGCCCTCCGTCGCCAAGGTGCTGATGGCTGATGGCTCCACTAGATCGATCCAGCAAGAACTGCGAGCCTCGGTTTGCAGCGAGCCTCCAGTTTACTTCGATTACTTCTCGTTTGAGAAACTGTCACAAAAATGGTAGATGGTAGACTATAATCCTGGATGGTGGGCAACACTGGATGGTGGTAACACACAACACTGGATGGTGGAGTAACTACATAGCAGTATACTGGATGGTGGGTACCTCAGACCCAAGGGGTACCACTCTGTGTCCCACCTTGCTGGCGGTGCTTACCCCACATCCATTGAAACTTCGAGTGGCTCCCGGGGACGACTTTGTTGCCCGCTGAAAGACGTGAAAGCCCCCTAGGTCCAGCCAGTAGCCAGGTAGTTTATACCATGAATGGTGTTTTGTCTAGACTTAACCATCATCACTAAGCATCATTCACCATCACTGTCCACCATCAGTCATGATTATATGACCATTCACTGGTTGAAAACATCTGCCAAGCAAGGTCTGAAATTACGCGCGATGCTTCAAATTGAAGAACTGCCATGTCCAAAAACCTACAGTACAAAAAATGATCTCCTCGCAAATGGTTTGGATGTCCTAGCATCCGGCAACATCCATAAATGTCTCAAGACTGCCTACCCATCCCCCAAATGATCGGTTTTCACACGGAATCCAAACCAATTTCAGTATCAAGCCGCAATTTAAACTACCAATCATTAGTAGGATTTCAATACCAATACCCCTTGGTAGCAAACCATACCAATAACCAACTAGTCACTGGTGATACTAATCATGTAGTAATTGGTCAGGAACCATGGTCAGTTCGCCCATGATATAACCCACTTGTGGTATGGTTCCGTTCACCAGTTCCTAACTTAGACCCATGGTAAATCACCTCAAAAAGGGTGGCTTATAACTGACCCCTAAAACTAACTCCAATGACCAGACTAATAACCACCCTACTACCTTATAACTAACTAACTAACTAACTAACTAACTAACTAACTAACTACCTAACTAACTAACTAACTAACTAACTAACCAACCAACCAACCAACTAACTAACTAACTAACCAACTACCTTATAACTAACCCCTACAACTGCCTTATAACTAGCCCCTATAGCCATGGTTACCTTCACCCGCCATAGGATGGTCATCCCAGTACCTCGCGTCCCAGCAACGGAAGGCAGCTCGAAGCCGGCGCCCGTCCATGGCGGTCGCTTCTTCGCCCACCTGGCAACCAGGGTGGCAGCCAACCATGGGGGTGGTTGTTTATCCTAACTATGTTTGTTACCTAGCCATATCTGACCATGTCTAACCATATCTAACCATAGTTATAGCCCAACTTTTACAGCCATAGTTGTACCTTGTGATGGTTAGATGTGGTTAGATATAATATAGTTATGACGATAGCGGGCCCCTAACCATGGTTAGACATTGTGAGGTACAAGGTGGACCCCTAACCAGCTATAAGTTGGGCTATAACCAGGGTAACGACTAGTTATGGTAGATATAACTATAGTTAAATGGCCTTATAAACCAAGTTACAACTAGGGCGGCACCTTGTAAATTTGGGCCATTTTATAGGTAAATGTTGGTTGAAATATCATACATGGAGTGTCTGGCTTGTTTTTTGTTGATGACTGGATTGTGTCCATCTTAAAATTATAAGTGAATCAACCCTTCCAAGTATGTAGGCAGGGGAAAACAAAAAACTAGTTTAACACCACCAACTAGGAGCCATTCCAAATCATTCGTAGCGAGCCTCAGCATACAGCAACACTCGACATTTTCACAGGGCATTTCTCCTCCCATTCCCAGGTAACAAAAACTCAGAATGAAACATATTCGGGTGCTTTGAAACTGGGGGCCCCCCAAATCATGCTCTGTATCAACCATTTACAACAATAAACCATCCATTATTGGTGATGGGAAATCAACTATGCTAACTTCGTTATAGTTAATCAAAACATCAGTACTAGCCATCGTTACCAAGCATGCCAAGTAGCTAATGACAAGCCCTCAGTTCGTTCCAGTTACTCTCGACTGGCAGTCACCAGGAGGTACAATGACCTCCTCAACCAACTACAGTAGCTAGCCAACTAACCAACTAACCACCCAACCACCCAACCCAACCCAACCCAACCAGCCAACTACCCAACCAGCCACCCAACCTAATCAAACCAGCTGCGACAGTAACCACAACATCCGACAACCGCTGTGCCAAACTCTCCAACCGACCTCGATGGTGTAGAAACCCTCCGCTGCCGCATTGGCCTTCGCGTGGCAGCGCGCACTCGGCAGGTGACCGGTGGCCCACCGAGCTTTCGGCAGTGTCTAACAGGGGTGAGTGGCACTGCAGGGGTAGCCATAACGGTGGTGGTTGGTACTGCTGAACTGTGGTCTATTGCGTTTGTTTTTGTTTTAAGAGGAAACCATGGAATTTTGTTAGGGAATACATAGGATTTTCTATGGTCAACTATGGTTGAGAATGGTTTCTTAGTGGCGAACAATGTGGTGAATGATGATTGTTAACAACACAATAGTGAGGCCTAGTGACTGTATGAGAGTGATAATGGTTCGTGGTGGTTCGTGGTGGTTCGTAGTGGTTCGTATTCGTAGTGGTTCGTGGTGGTTCGTAGTGGTTCGTAGTGGTTCGTAGTGGTTCGTAGTGGTTGAGAGTGCTTGATACATGGTTGATAGTGGAGCATTAGACAATAGTGGATCATATCAGTACAAACCCGGGGTACATCAAATCGGAACAAGAACTTCCCTGTCTAAAACCAGTGATGTGCTTTGACGAAGCCACAGCTCGTTGACCCTTCCACCCCTCCCCTCCACCAGTGGCACCACCACTGACAACTGTCTGTGGTGCCTCCAGCTCCAAGACCACTTCATCACCTGGGAACATGGCAACTTCAAAGTGAACAATGATTCACCCTGCTATGCTTCGATCATGAATCAAGCAACAGGCTGGTCACTTCCCCATCTAAAACCTGCTCACCTTTTGCGGTTGACCTCACGCGGTGATCTTCCAGGTGCCAAGGCACAGGAGAGCGGATTGAAGCATCTGAAGCTCTCGGTGGTGCCGGTGGTGACCTGCAGCTGAGGCGAGGACAGGGTTGGCCGAAGAGCCCAGCTGCGGTGTTTCAAGCTGCGGTGCTATGTACAACGGTGAACCGGAAGAAACTGGTCCCGCAAGCCACGATCGCAACCACTGCCACAGAGACAGCAGGCGACAGCCAAACAACGAGCTTGACAGACTTTGACCAGCAGGCAACAGAACAAGAACACACTTCATGCATCAGGGATCAGGCACTGGAAAATCCTAAACACACAACCGGACTCATCTTGTAAATATCCTCCAAACAGTCGTAAAACAAGTGTCCGTACCCAAAAAAAAACCTCCCAAAATGTTGTCGCTGAATCCTTGGAAACACACCCCTTCTTGGTACTTCCATCGAGAAACCCCCCATGTGAACCATCGCCGCCTTGCCCCGCCTTGCCGTTCAGGAACAGGTGGTCCAGCACCGAGGGCGCCATGGGTCGGTCGAACTTCACCTGGGCTGGGAAGTCTGTGAGGAAGATGTGGGTCATGTTAATAGTAGCTAGTCAAGAAGCGCCAACATGTGCAGTTAAACCATGTTAAACCAGTGTTTAACACCTGAAAAATGGTTTAACAATAATATAGCATATGATAAATCATAGTGATAGTGAACAATGATATATAGTAAATCATAGTGAATCATAGCATCACTTGGGGTTTCAGCAGCCTCTGAGACTGACCCCAAGCAACCACCAGGTTGACGCAACTCGGCCGAGCCACGCGCAGGCCCACTTTGAAGCTGCTGCCCGCGGGCCAAGCCCCTCTCGCGGCGGGCGTT
>VSDK01028060.1:267390-290225 GCA_009767595.1 Symbiodinium kawagutii
GAGATACCGACAGCACCATCTGACAAGGCGCACGACGTTGTTGCGGCTGGGGGTGTTGCTAGGGAAATGGGGGGAGTTTGGGTGTCCCCGGCCCCGACAAAATGCGGGTGATGCTCGATCCAAAGGAGTTTTTTGGAATCTATTTTGATCTGATGAGAGATGTAGCCGCCAGGAACGTTTTAACTTGAATGGCTCACACACCTTGGTTCGTAAGTCTTCAATTCTGACGTGTGCACATGCCTGCATGTATCTACACATCTCTCAAGTAATCATAGATTATTGATTTAATTCTGTCACAATTTCACCACGTTCACCACCAAACCATCAAGCATCAAGCCCCCACAGCATACAAAACCAAGACATGCCCACCATGCCCTCCCTGCGACTTCACACCCCCTTCCCGCAACCAAGCCGCTGGTGGCAGGGTGACCACTGGCGCTGGCACCTCAACAGCAGAGGTGAGGAAGCAGCCATCACAACCAACGAATCATAGGAATTCATGACCCACAACCGTTTGGAACACAGTATTTCATCAGCAATTCATGGTGAAAATCCACCATCATCTGAGCTTGGAATCCCCGTCTCCCTTGCATGATCCACAAGATCCATCTCAGCTCATCCCGTTGCACCCGCGGGGGGGTTCACGTGGCGCGCATCCACAGCTGGGGCTCCCCACCAGCACCAGAGCTTCCAAGGGCTGCAACTCGCAGCGAACGCGGCCGCTTGTGTCCACGATGAGCACCTGGTCGCGGTCGGCTGCCAGTGGTACATGGCAAGGCCTTCCAATCAACAGTAGTTGCGATGCCTGTTGATCATTGGATATCCCCATGGCTGCGATTTTTTGGTGACGTTTTTTTCGCGAACATTTGAGTAGCCAAATCAATTGCTGCTATATCTCAGTTTGTTGTTGACTAGATCCAATCTCTTCTTGGTCATTTTTCGTCGTTTCAAGGCACCATAGCACTGTTCCCAAAAAATAGATGACCTGGAGAATTCACAGAAGCAACCCATGACCTCCGTTGGTCACCAAGCCATCCAAGCAACCCCCAACCGTTTCAGGTTGGCCCATTGCACCTCTTCACTCCCAACTTCCACAGCATTCACCAGCTGCGTGCCAGCAGCCCAGGGCACGGAAATGGTGATGTCTTTGGTGCCTCAAGAGCTTTGGCAGAAAGCGATGATGTGAATTTTGATGATTAGTGATGGTCATAATTAATGGATAATAATGGCTAATGATGGGCAATCATAAGTAAATGATTGTCAACAATGTTTACTTGTGGACCATAGTGATGATTTACCTTCGTGGAAATGCTTATGATGGCAACAAAGCTTGATGGTGGGTAGTGATGGATACAAATGAGCAATCATAGGGGATACTAAGCGACAATCATCATAGAATTGCGAGAAACATCAAAACATGGCTGCAAATCAAAAAACTCCCAGGTTCATTGCCCAAACTTTGTTGATATTTGGTGTTGACCCCCACCCAAACAGACCAATGCAAACCACAAAACCTCCACCCTCCCATCCCACCACAAAACCCACCAACGGCCAAATATCCACAACCGTATGGGCCTAACTCCCCCAACCCTCAACCCCTGGGGTGGTACACCGCCCCCCATGGCTGCCGCCACGGCTGCTGTTCTGATGGAAGTTGGCCAAGACCACCACCCGCATCGCGGTGCTGCAGCCGCGCTCGAAGACCAAGACGTCTGGGATCTGCGGCTCAGGCGTTTTCACCTGGCGACAGCTGGGTTGCTGGGATATGAAGTGCATGCATATGACGCCATATTTCATAGCATTCTTTCAGATTGTCTTCTGATGGTTTTTTTATGCATATTGTTACATTGCACGAGCCAAATGTGCATATAAAGCATGTAGATCTGCCTTTTTGGCCTGCTGCGAGGTGGGATATCATGTTGGTTGAGTTGTTGAGTTCTTGCTTCTCTTCAAATGATCTTGTTTAAATCGACGTAAAAACTCTAAACATACATTGGACATCATCTGATCCATGAATCCTGTCTGGTTTCCCCATTTTTCCCACGATGTTTGACCGTCCAAAACCCAAAAACACAAGGTAATTCAATGAAAAACACCTATTTTGGAGGTTCTTTGTGCATTGAAAAATGGAGAAATGCCACATCAAAAAAATCATCTGCGGTGCCTCATCGCAGGCCTCAGAGCCGAAGCTGCCGAAATAGGCCTGGCTCCGCAGGTGGCAGGGCATCATGAGGCGCGGTTCACAGGCGCCACTTGACAAACTCGACCCAAGTTACTTCATCATTCACTAATGGTGATTTAGGAAATGTGATGACAGTAACATCCCGAAAATTGGTGATGCAAATGTCTACATTTCTATTTTCTTGCGTTCGGGCTCAGGACTCGCTGGTGAAGAACTGAAAGTTATGGGCCGAGGCCTGCTCTTACCGTGATACCACTCTAATCTTTGGCCTACGTACAGAGCCAATGTTAGACTTGCATGCGTGATCAACTATTAGCAATCAGGAATTGCGGAAGCACCTGTTGGGCATATAACCAGTGTCATTACTAGTTTGATGACAAACAAGCCTTCAAGAGTAGCTGGTTGGTGGTTCTGACCCGTTCTAAGAATCTGCTTGTCAATCAAAAGCCATCATCTCCAGCTATGGTTGAAAAATATGCCTTCGAAATGAAACCACCCACCAGAAATTGCTGTCAACTCTGCGATGCCAATCCCCTGTGGAAAAACAACCAGAAGGTCATCATGCTCAGTGCCACCTTTCTGCGTTTTAAATAAGAGTTAAGAAATGACGGTTGTTCAAAATGATCCATCTTGGATGTCATCTCTTGCCACCTTCCGGCTTCCACCATCTAATTTACGGGTCCAATCAATCAACCCCGAAACCTTCGCGGATTTCCGAGTTTCCGACTGAATCATTGATCCAATTCATGAATCAGTCAAATACCCTGCTACTTTTCCCACCAAAATATACAAAAATTGCCTTTTCAGTGGCCCGTTTGTGTACCCCCAGAGCTTTGACCAACAATTCTTTCCACCATCCAACTGCTTGGGAACCCACCCGGGCAAGTGGCTTCCAGTAGCCCTGCCTCGCGCAGGCCATTGAGCCGCGCGATGTAGCGATAGGACTCCGAGGTCATATCCTGGGTCACTGCAACTCTGATGGACAACGGATGCAGCAGCAGCCTGGGTCAGTTGCTCGCCCTTGCTCGCCGTTGCTCGCTGTTGCTCGCCAGTAGCAAATTATCACAACTACTTCTCGCCGTCACTCGCCAGTCGAGTGACTTCTAGATTTTGCTTGCGCTCTGATTCCACGCTACCAATAGTTGTGATTGGGCCCCACACATCCGATCGTCCAAGTCTTTTCCCATGGCTGGGGTGCGGGTCACCACAATATAGGAGGGGACCAACCAAATCATCGTTCCTTGAAACTCGTTCAGATTCAGCTAGATGAAGTTCCCTTATCGCACAGTGGGGCAAGCATGTGCACGTTTCATCATGTTTCATCGCCTTCCTTCATGCAGTTGAGGATGTAGCCAAATATCATCTATATTCTTGCGGATGGCACAGTTTCATCATGTCAATTCAATCTTTACAACTGCTGATCATAGATATAGCCATCACCATTCATAGGATTGTCTATGGATATCTATGGATGGATCCACTGCCAATTCCATCCCACAACATGCTGCAGCTTTTGGAGCCAAAGTGGGAGATCCTGAGCTTGGCAGGCAATCTCAACACAAACGTCACTCCTAGAGGAAACGCCTTTGAAAGTCGACATCCTTCATGCTCATGGCAGACACCAGCTTCTGTGTCTCATTCCGGCCAGCAAGGACATTGATGCGATGGCTCAGACGTTTATAGCTGTAGCCCAGAACTTGCGGCCATTTGGCAATCAGACTCGCGGCGCCTCTGGCCAAAAGGAAGCACTTCAGAAGTTCTGCCTTGCGTCCGAGATTTTGTGGAACACTGTAGCCCATGAGTTGTGGAAAACCAGCGACTGCCACCGCAACTTCACTCCTAGTAAGCCCCAGCTTTAGGAGCCACTGCACAGTGGGCTGCAAGTTCTTCTCAATGCTGTGGCCAAGGATCTGGGGATAAACAGCCACTGCCTTTGCCACTAGCGCCTTGCTCAACCCCAAATCCATGAGCCACTGCACAGTGGGCTTCAGGTTCTGCTCAATGCTGTAGCCGAGGATGCGGGAATGAGTAGCCACTGCCTTTGGCACTTGCACCTTGCTCAGCCCCAAATCCATGAGCCACTGCACGGTGGGCTTCAGGTTTTGCTCAATGCTGTAGCCGAGGATGCAGGGAAAACCAGCCACTGCCTTTGCCACTTGCACCTCACTCAGCCCCAAATCCATGAGCCACTGCACAGTGGGCTGCAAGTTCTGCTCAATGCTGAGGCCGAGGATCTGGGGATGAGTAGCCACTGCCTTTGCCACTTGCACCTTGCTCAACCCCAAATCCACCAGCCACCCAATTCTAGGCTGCAGATCTTCTTGAATGCTTGCTCCAGATAAGCACGCTCTCTTTTGCATCAAGGCTGCATTTGTGCCGCTGAATCCCTCAGAAAGCAACCACTCATTTATCTCACGGGAGCTATTGCCTGCTATCGTTGACGCAGCTTGATCGGCAAAGATTTGCCCGCATTCAGACAAGTTCACCATCTTTTGCCGCACTTGCTTCTCCAATCTTGCTGCTACTCTTGGACGTAAGACGTCATTCGATCTTACAAGAATGTTCACTACGACATCGTGGAGAACTTTGCTGAGAGACTGTGAATCTCCCCGACGCCATGGGTCTACAGTCACCCACAGTACCTGTCCCTTCTGCTGCCTCTTGACAGTGTGAGATATGCGAACCACCCAAGATCCTGAGGGAGCGTAATCCACCAACGCCTCGTTCTTCACGCGATCTTTTCCCGCACCTGCCCTTTCCCCATGCCTCCAATAGCCATCGTACTCCACAAACAACGCCGCATCCTTCTCCTTCAAGACCCCGTACACTGTCAAGTCCGGTTCCAGGTAGTTTCCACCCCACCCTTCCGGTGCAGGAAAGCTCCGAAACATCTCTCCTATGGGCATGTCAGGCTTCAGCATCACCGCCAGCTGCGACAACAACTCTGCCTCCGCCACAGATCCCGGCCTTGTGCGGGGCCAGCCTTCCTGCCACCAGCTGGGTACGTAGCCTGGGTCCATGCACAGCAGCAGGCAGAGACCCAGGCGCCACCACCTTCTGACCCTTGGAAGCCGCGCCATGGCTCCACGGTAGCGACAGTTCGGACGGCTTGGGCGACAACAACATGCTGCAGTGTGAAACTTCTCGGAACGACTGGGAGTGGTGGAGGTCTGTCCCAACTCAAAGCCATCAGGAGGTCTCCCTGTATTCAAGAGAATCATCAGTTGGTTGCCCTTGACATCTGGAGGTCTGAACAACTATTGAAAAGATCAGAGCAAAGGTATGTCACCCACGTGGCCTCCATGCCCTGAAGCTTGACAGCTCGAAACCAACCCCATCTGCCGAGCTTCAAAGTTGTCACCATCCGCAGGGTTGCCGCCTCCACAGAACGCGGGTTTGATGAGAGCTGGGGTGGATGGATTTGGTGGACAGATGTGGGTGTGCGGATTGGAATACATACCAAGGCTTGATCAATACCAAGAATTGCGATCACGAGCCAGCTGTGATTTACCTGGAAATTGTTTGGCATGGATGGAAGAAAACCTTTCTCTTTTCTTTTGCACACGTACAAGCAGGGTCAGGGCAACATGACCCTACTCTTGTATGAAGCATCTCACTCGAAACACTTCAACTCCCCCAACGAATCTGAAACCAGTTTGACCATCCAAAAAAATCACCTCAACCCACAACCGACTCACTTTAAACCCACCAACCAACCCCCCAATCATCACCAGCCAACCCACCAGCCACCACCCAGCAGCACCTGGCTGCGTGGCCACCGCGCGCCAGGCCATCGAAGGGCTCAACTCCTCCCGGGACCAGCCGTCCAAGGCGCTGCCGGGCGTGTCGAAGTCCTGTTCGTCGCCTGGCACTTTTCGAGTACACGGAACATCAATGGATATGGCCGCTAAAAGAATCCATCCACTTGATAGGAGGCATGTGAATCTTTCCAAACTTTAAGACTTTAATCACAAGCACTTCAACTTCGTCTCACCTATCGGTTCGCCGGGAACCCCACCCCGTCCCCAACCCACCAGCACCAAACGGTGATGCCGCGCCTGCATAGTGCAGTGGCACCCCCGGCCAGAAGGTCACCACCACCAGGCACATTCTCATGTGTTCCCTGCATGGCCACTGGCTGAGCGATCAGATCACCCAGTTGCATCAGGGAAGATCCCTGGGTTGGATTCATGTTTTTGGATCCATGTTTTGGACAGCAGTCGCTGCTTCAACCAAAGTGTGTTCAGCCAACCTCTGATTGTACCAACTTTGCCAAAACGATACACACTGCTTGATCAACCAACCGCTGGAAGCATCTCCAAAATCACCTCAGCATGTCTTGCCTTGCATCCCATAATTGTTCTGGCTGTCAATTTCAACCAGTGGACCATTGGCCTTTCACATCCAAAAAATTGGCCATGCACATGTCACAAGTGACCCACGGTCGAAGGATTTTTGCTTCTCACTATGGCCTTCCAGTCATGCTCTGCAGCCGCCAGTTGTCGTGGTTGTTGCAGAAATTCCACATTGCGTACCTCACCAGTCACAACCAGCTTTCTCAAACCCTGCGGGCCAACACCATGCTACTGCTTTCAGTTGGCTGACGAGATCAAATCATTTTACGAATATCACCAAGTTGTACAGCAACATCTGCCAAGCTCTGAATTGGCAGGTACTTTCTGCATTTTCCCTTGCAATCCGTAGCAAAGTCCCCAGAATTTGCGCAAGCAAACCCAAAAAGAGAAAGCAAACTGCCAGACCAAGGAGCTCTTTCCTCTGCGTCATGGGGTCGTAAGTGTCGATCATCTTGTTCTCTTCTCGGTATGCTAACCTCACACAGCAGCACAGCGGTGGTAGAAGCCATCACCTTCTACCGCTTGGTCATGAGGATGTTCTGGTCATTGAGTGTACAAACTGGCCATGTGGGTACAGTCACTCAATCATTGAAATAGATCCTTTCAATCTAGAAACCTGGCGTTTTTGTGATAACTTTAGAAGCACTCATATACGAGTTGAGTAATTAGTCATGAAACTCTTGTGAAATCCCACCATATCATTTTGAGCTTGCTAGGAACTCAGACCAGTTCGATACTGAAGTACAATCATCGCTATTTACCAGGTTGCAAGTTACAATCCTCCAACAATCAATCAATAGTGACCAGGAGTGCTTGAGCTCTCAGTCTTCATCTAGGGGTTGCCACTTCCCAAGAGGCTCCATTCCATCAGCTACCACCGGGCCCCAAAAACTAAGGTCTTTCCGCACTCGAGGAACGCCAGTCCGTCAGCATACTGCGCGTCGTTGTAGACCATGGAGGTGAAAATGTACCAGTAATACCTTCAGCCGACTGACGGTGGGGATCCACTACCCCTTACCTTCATCAGGGGAACACCTGGAGTTTCTTGTAGTTGGGGTTGTCAACCTCATATTTTTGAACGGAGTGCTGGGGCTACCAACCTGGTAGTTCAGAAGGTAACAACCCCCACTGCTAGTGGTTTACCAACTCTCAGGATGTCACTCAGAATCTGCTGAAGAAACTTGTTGGTTTTGTTGGAGGTGGCTCAAGAGCTGTCTGTTCCAGCTGCTTCCAAGCCATCTGTGCAAATCATCCAGGGAGGGGCTCAACTGCCAACAATTCCCTAGTCGACTTTTCAGTTTACATCAGATCTTCCGATATCAGAACTCCGTGCTGCGTACATGTGGATGACTTGAGTTCTCATAGTAACCATGATGATTCAAAAGTTGTTGTGCCATGCAAAGAGGGGGGCATGACCTCCTGACAACGTCACCAGCAGGCTCCACCGACCATACTTCTGCTTTAGGCTCATTTGCGATCATGTCCCCAGCCCTGCTGATTGGTCAAACAACCCAAGAATACCCCAGATCATCAAAAAAGACACCATGAGTATATGAATGTTCGGCCGGAATCGATACAAACCCACCTGCAATTTATTTCTTGGAGGCACTGTCTTGGTGGGCTTGAACCTGTTGCGAATCCAAACCAGGGGACATCATAGATTCCTTCATCCAGCGTTGGCATTACCAACAATCACCTGCAGAGAGCAACAACCCCACCATCCCCTTGCCAGCCAAGTGGACGGATACACGATGCCACCCTTCAGCGTTGAGATGTCCTTAGACCGTTTTCGACACTGAGACCCTGTGGCTCAGCCAGGTGTTGTCTCAGGAGGGCTGTAGACTTGAAGGGTAAAAACTGACATCACTGATATCACCAGCTACTTACAAGACCATCAGCTTTTTGTAGGTACACCTATAGTAGGCATTAGCTATGCTTTAAGCATCACCAATTCCCTGCCGTAGGCGAAAAATCACCCATCTCTTGAGGGCTACACGCCATGTTCAGACCAACGCGCATGACAGGAGTCCAAGGTCATGGCTGTCGTACCAGGGCCAAGCATCAGTGCAGCCCTCCAAAGTTTGCTCAGCAATTTAATGAGGGTAGGACTTGTGATATCTACCATGCACAGTTGTTGATATTTCACCCTCTGTTATATTTTTTTTGTGTATGTTTTTCAAAATTTTGCCTTGAAATTGTGTTTGGTCCTTGGTCTCTGATCCATTTCACATGCTGATACTATCACCACCTACCAACAACCAACCACCTCAATAGTCTATCAACTACCATCAACCCAGTTCCCTATCAGGCCCTACCAGGCCCTACAAGGCCATGTAAACTGCCTTGCTCCAAGGCGCATCGATGTACCTCTCCTGGCCATACATCGTGTTGTCCCTGCCACGGCCAGTCATGGTGGCATAGCGCGCCGGGGTCACGTAGAACTCTCCGAAGATGCCGAAGGAGTCCTAGCAATGTGGTGGCTGGTGGGGATGGTCACCTTGGATGCTCCCTGGAGTGGAACATCCCCAAGAAAATGACCAGAATAGCCACCTGGCTGTTGGTTTTGAACAATGGCTATTGCGAAGCAACCATCATTCACCATGAACATCCCAAAACTGAACGGAATATATCATGCTGGTAGAGGTGTGCCTTCGCAACAACACCCGGAGATATACTTGTGATAAATGAAAAGATGCAGATCTGCCCGGTTGCTTCAATCGACTCTATTGCCCGACCCTGAGCCCAACCATTTGCTCGCCAGCAAGCAATCCCCTCGCAGCTGCTCTTGTTATATCACTATGCTGGTTGCTTACTATCTTGAATGATGACTAGTCCTGGTTGTGAACCAACCCAAACCACCCAACCACTCCACCCACCCAACCACCCAACCAACCAAGTCCACCAGGCTCAGGTTGCAGTCCTTCCCCAGGCTCTTCGCGTGATGCCGCATGGCAGGTGCCCAAACTTTGTAGAAATTCAGTGGCACCTGCATCGGCGTGTCCACTCCTCGGCGCGGCAAAGTTGCAGCAACTGCACCGCAGCCATTGCTGACACGTTACGTTTCTATGTCTAAGGGGATCATGTGAAGTCTGAGAACCATGAAACCCATCCCGTCAAAGTCGCATCCTCATTTCTATTGCATTTGAGGCTCTTGCACCCAAAAGATCTCATGTGCGTCCCTCTTATGTTGTTCCGTCCCGACTTACGGGTTGCACCTCCACAACCCGTTCAACCCGAAGTACCTGTCACTCCACCAACCACCAAACAACCCCCCAGTGCATCAACTGCAGCTAGCTGAGATCCCCCGAATCCCCCGAATCCCCCGAATCACCAAGGGGCGGAAGCCATCGACGTCCACGCTCTCGATGAGAGCTTTGGTCATGGCTATGTACTTCTTCTGCACTCGCTCGTGTTCTAAGCGGAGATCCTCATAGGCAGCTGCAGTTCCAGCACAATCGGCACCATCGGCTGATGAGAGCTGGGTAGTTTTAACCCAATGGTGCCCCTCCAGTTTGGTGGATATCAAGAACTGTTAACGGTCCTGGCTCGATAACGGTCCTGGCTCGATGGGTTTGGTGGCTAGCCAAGTTCACCTCCCTGTCAAGGATGAACTATAGTTGAATGCTGCAGGGTGCTTGTGGATGCGAACTGCCGTGCTCCAACAGAGGCTCGCGGAGATTCTCTTTCTGAAGTCCGTCTTGCTCAGAAACCAAAAAATTGTTCAAGAGTACATCACAACACTGACTGGCTCATGATGGTTTGATGAAACAATAATCATCATAATCATCTCCAAGCATTTCCAACCACTACCAAGCATGCCTAGCCATTTGTCTACCGCTTGAAACCATTGTTGCTGATCACCAAGCAGCATCAATCCTCGTCACACCCCATCAAACCAACAGCTTAGGTGCACCATGTCCCTGTGAACAATGGCTGAATACCCAACCCCCCTTGTAGTGGTACCCCCTCCGATCGATCAGATGGTCAATTGGGCCTTGACTGAGATATGAATAACTGATCAGTCGTTGGAGGTGAGAGAGTCTTGACGGCAACCCAACAACAAATCAAATGATGGTTGTTGGAGATCCAAGTTTGGCATCTACAGTGTATTTAAGCTTATCCAAATGACAGATTCGATCCCGGATATTGCTGTGGGTCAAGATCCCTCTACCCCTGTTTTGGCATCCCAACTAACCAAGTTGTCCAGTAGGGCGTAGACACAACAGCCTCTGCGTTGATCAACACCTCATATGTTCATTCTGGTCAGAAGTTTCTGAGGCTACAAGCTTGATGTATCCGATGAGTAGGCTATGGCGAAGTGACAAATCAGCATCTTTGATTCAGTTGACAGCCCATGACCAGGCTCGTAGGTCACCAATGAAGCTGCCAAGATGAACAGGTCATCCACCGTTGCTAACAGGAAATCCCAAGCCCACACCACCTGCTGCTGAAGCAAGAGTCATCCATCACACCATAGATCTTTCCATAGTTGATCTGCCAGGGATCAAAATAATCATCCAAATCACCTGAGTTCAAAGCATAAAAAGAACAGCCCAGGTTCATTCCTGGTGGTAAGAGTCTGGATTGCAAGATATACCAATCTGAAATTGGTCAGTAAATGCTCATGCCCTTACTCACCGGCAAGCCAAAGCAGATTCTTCGCGGAAGCCTAGGGCGGCTCTCCAGCAAGGCTGCATCGCAGTTCAATTCGCTAGCGACTCTGTGCCCCTACCACTGAAAGGAAAAGCAAGGATCTGGAGCCACGTTGCGTGGCCCACGAATACATGGCCATTCCAAGAAAAACAAAAAGGGTCGAAAGCGATGGATCCAACAATTCCATGCTTGCGGTACTTGATGCTTCAGCCTACCACACCAAAATACGTTTTCTCACGCATCTTTGGCTCAAAAAGTAAGGGCACAACACCCCATCCCACCACCCAAGGCACCATTGTGGTGGAAATCTGAGTCAATGTAAGTTCCAGCTCCCGTATCGTCCACCCACTCGCCGTACTGCCCATAGAGGGTGCCGTTGTAGGTCCCTGTGGGATCCTCGGAATCGTCCAAGCGTTGGTTGGTACATCTCCAGTGATCACCAGATCCCAATGTGCTGGGAAAAATCCCTAGCAGAACCTTGTGTTACATCTTGGAAATTGTGGGGCGTTTCTTCTTTGACTTGGTTTTTGTTGGAGAAAATCCCTGGACAACTGAAATTGAAATTGGGAAACCTGGATAGTTCATAGGTCAATCATCAACAAAGGTAATGGGACTGTGGCACTTCTAGGTTTTCTGGTGATTGACTGTTCAAATTACCAGCTTCCGAAACCTCTTGAGGATTGGTGGTTGGTCAACAGGTCTTCCCAAACAATTTGCCAAAAATCCTCAATAAATATCAAAGATGTGTCCCAGATAGCAAGTCAAAATCGCCAATAATATCAATGACCTTCCCCGACAATCGGTGAAAAACCCTTTTTAAAATTAATTAATCGGCTGTCGTTGAACCCAGCCAAGTGCACTAATCAATTTCCCTTGCCGCTCACCGCACCCATGAACTTTGGAGGACAACTACACTTTGGCGCCACAGAAGCAACTCACCATCACGTCAAGAGCCCTTTGGGGTGATTCAGAAGTCATTTGGACTGGCCCTTCTAGATTGACATATTCCTCATTTTTTCATCTGATCAATGTATTTGAGTATCCAATGACTCATCTACAATCCATTCACATTCTGTTTATCCACACATGTATGCAACCTCATGTCCTTACATTCCACTTGCAACCTGGCATTCTCCCCACACATCTGCACGCCTACAGATCATGATGATCAAGATCCAAGGCACCCATGTGTTGTTGTACCAAAAATCCTCGTACGGTTGCAGACCCTGCGGCGTGTCGTACAACTGCCCTTCCGCCGCACGCGGAACAAGCCTCGAGTGGAGGGTGACAAGCTTCCAAAGCGGCAGATCGGTGCAGGTGGGTTCATGATGCCCTCGTGTGAAGAGGTTAATGGTTGAATGAACCAGGTTTAAGAGGGATCAGTTCACCACCTTAAGGAGGGATTCACCATAATGTTGGTTGACCATTGACAGTGAGGTTTATGAGGGATTCACCATAAGTTCGTGGTTATTGCTCACGTGGCGGCATGATGACACGGTCCATGGACAGCACTCTTTGGTGATTTGTGATTCTTTCATAGCAATCAATCGAGCAATCCCCTATGGACCAGCTAGACTCTTCAGAACCAATGGTAGTGATGGCTGCATTTGTTAAGCATCGAATCAAAAATCACTGTACCAAAAACATGTCTGTATCTTGTCTGTCCATCTACCAGTCGCCCCTTCAAAAAGATGTTTTTTTTCCCATCCACCCACTTTCATTTCTTGGCCCAACTCTACTCATGGCATATGTCCATCCATCATCCATCAATCCAACCATTCATCCACCTCTTTGCTGGCCAAAGCACCTCTACACTCATGGTGCACGTGCAACGTACTTGCCACATGTTACCCAAGCACCAGCTGGTCATCTCCCCCCAATACCGAGGCAAGGCGAGGCAGGGCGAGGCACTCGTACTCTCTCTCACCGCGGTTCTCGTGGAAGCGCCAGGGCGCCGACGACTCTGCGAAACCTTCGAAGTAGAACTCGTTGGCCATGTGGTTCATCACCACCTCAAGCCACCGGTGCGGAAGGATGGTTGATGTTGAAGTCAATCAACCACCCACCAATCAAAAACCATCATCCACCGATCCACAACCCCCAACCAGCCCCCAAAACCACCACCATCAAAACCCCCTCAACCACCATCAACCCATCATACCAACCCTTAAGTCTCAACTCTGTAGCTGGATCATAAAGCCACTGAACCACCCATCCTGCACCAATCAACCAACCCCAACCCAATCAACCCCCCATACCAACCAACCCTCCACCCCCTCCCCCCCACCCTCCAACCCCCTCCACCCCCACCTCCCCTGACCCCCGCTCCACCACTCCAAGGCGCGTCGATGATGACGTACATCCCCAAGCGATGCGCTTCGCTCGTGAGATGCCGCAGCTCCTCCACGGTGCCCAGGCGCTGGTCGACGCGGGTGAAGTCCAGCTGGGCGTACCTGGGATGGGTCACGTCGCCACGGTGGCGGCTGGGGTCCCACCTGTGGTGCTTCACGGGTGGGATGGATGGTTGGTAGTGGTTGGGTGGGATGGCTGATAAATGGCTGATAGATGGTTGATTGATGGTTGGCTATTATATAGATGGTTAAATAGAATGGTTGGTAGATGAATGATGAATGGTTGATAAATGGTTCATAGATGGTTGGTAGATGGTCATTAGATGGTTCATTGGTGGTTGATAGATGGTTCATTGGTGATTAATAGATGGTTAGTAGATGCTTCATAGATGGTTGGTAGATGGAAATGGATGAGGAATGGTTGGTTGATCAATGATTGTTGATCATGGGTGATGAATGGTTGGTTGATTCATGATGGATGAGGAATGGTTGGTTGATCAATGATTGTCAACAGATGCTTGAGGAATGGTTGGTTGATTCATGATGGTCGGTAGATAAGGCTTCATAGTGAGTAGTGAGTAATACTGCTTGCTTAATATAGGTTGATTCAGAATGATTGATAGAAAAATCAGCAATAGTATCAAGTCAACCAAATACTGGTTGATCGCGGTGGGTAGTATCAGATCATTCCAGCAGCAAGATACCTTCGGTCAACACTTAACACGCATGATCCCTGGGTGATTTGCGGTCGATGCAACCATCCTTACAGACCGATCCACCCATCTTTGATGATCTTGCCCCATGCCCCCAATGGTTGGCCGCAACTCAGTGGGACATACGCGGACCTTGTCGCACAGCATTACTTGCAAGCGTTAGCACAGTGGGATTGATGACCTGGGTGAAGACCCGACCCGAGCTCGCTGCAAACAAGTGGCTGATGGTAGCTATTAAAACCTCAGCCGGCAGAGTCGGCAACCAGTGACCCATTTCAAGCCTCCCAGGCTCTTCGGCGTGCAGCCCTATGGCCTGAACTACCTTCATGAAATCGTGGCCAGCTATTCCATGGAGATGATGTTTGGGAACCCATTCTTCAGATCTGAATCAGCCATCCTTAGTAACCATAATCAACCATTATCAGCAGTGATAAACCATCATTCAACGGCATTAACCACCATGGGCCAATGTGGATCAAACAGTATGACCTGCTGCAGAACCTATCTATATGACAGCCAACTCACCGATCGACCTCATGCCCCAACCTCCTCATACGTACCCCCAACAATCAGCAAATAGGGATACCCCATTCTATTTACCTCAATGACTAAAAGTGGTAAATGATAGAATGTTTTGTTTATCATTCGTTATCAACCATGTTTAGTGATAAACAAACCATTTTTAACGCTTCTGACTGTCCAACCCCTCACCAACAGCAGAGATCGAAAAGCACCACACCCCCATCTGCAGCTGGGGACCGTTTTGGAACACTGGCGAAATCCAGATGCCTCGACATCCCAGACCTGCAAGTCGGAGCACTTGGACGATGCCCTGGGAAGAAGCTACCATGGGTCTTGTTGAGCCACTCATTAATAGCGTAACCCGTTGGGAGTGATGGTTGGTGATGATGGTTATTGGTAATGGTTCATGACTATGAATTCTAGATGAATGATGACTCATCTCTGGTGAACTACCCTTGCAGAGTGGAAAATTCACCAATTATGATTATAGGTGTTTGCCTGCAATGTTCTTCAGCTTCCGAGAGTTTGCCGGAGGGTAATACTTGTCAATCACGCTTCATGGTGATCAACATGGCCAGTTCAGCCACCCTTCCATCTGATGTGATCCCCATGCATTGATCATCTCAGTGTTGTGCTGCCACCAAGACATCAAGGGTCAAAACCCATAGATACAACATAGAAATAGCAAGAAATGGTGGAGCCTCAAAGATTTATGTTTTCTTTCTCAGATATAAAAATACAGGTAGGTTCCCAGTTGCCTGCCTATCAACCCAAAAAGTCAACCGTGAATCAACCCGTCGTATCCCTTGTCTCTGAAATCTTGGCAGATCCCACCATCTTCTCTCTGGCGGATGTTTCTTCTCACTACGAAGCCTTGCTACTCACATCCAATCATCACGAACTCTTATAGGTGTTTCTGAATTCCTTGTAAAATGAGTTAGTCATTTATTACTAGTAAACCACCCATAGCTTTAGGGTCCCCCTATAACGACAACCATCCAAACGTTTCACCCGTGGCCCAGGAGGATGGAGGACGGCCTTTGATGTAGGGCAATTTGCTCGTGAGTCCGGCAAAGTCCCCTCCTGTGCGGCTAGCTCCATAGCCATGGCCATGGCATATAGCAGCCGCCTTCTGCCAACCAAAATCGATATAAATGGTGGATTTTCTGTTGCCAGGTTAGTGTACCAAAGGGTAAGCAACAATGACCAACCCAAGCAGATTGGTGGATTGGTATCGGCGAGTAGTGTTGCTCATTGGTCATTGGTATCATTGTTGGCTGTCAAGTTGACTAAGCAATGACCAATGCACCTGTACTCACATGTTGACTGATCAACCAAAGTTGTTTTCGCTCAGCAATGCACCAGCAACTTGACTTTCATGCAGAAACACAGGCATGTGGGTGAGTTATGACCAATTCGTCACTTTCTGGTCCACTTCGTGAAATGAGGACGTCGGAACATGAGTTGGAATATAACCCACAGCAATTAAAAAGAATAAAACCAACAATGGTGGGATTGCCATATCCTGGATGTTAATAGTATATAATGGTGGTGATGAGGATGAGGATGAGGATGATAAGCACCAGCAGAAAATAATGCTCAGGAAGCAACAAACCAATTGCTGTCGCCCTAGATTCACCACGACTATAGCCAGCATTCAGCCATGAAAATTACAGCCGATCCACCTTAAGCATCAGCAAAACCGTCATTAACTAGTATTAGCCATGATTCTAACCAACATGTTAACCATCATTAACCATTTCAGCATATTTCAATCATCTAGAAAGCATTGACTGATCGCTACTTACCCATCATGACCACCATAATGATCATCCATCATAGATCCACCCAGGTCATTCGAATCCACCCGGAAAAACCCGCCACCATGGTCGACCCTGCTGCGCTCGTCGCTCCATGGCGAAAGGTCATGTCGCGCACATCGAATCCGCCTGCGAACAGCTCGTTGTTCCTGTGGCGAGGTCATGGATTCGGATGCTGATGGGGGCAATCAGTAGTTGAGAATGGTTCACATGAATAGTGGCATTTTCCATAGTCAACTATGGTGATCAATGGTCAATAGTGGTAAAATTTGTGGTTAATTTGTGGTTTATCATGGTCAAAAATGATGGATAGTAGGGGACAATGATGGTTGATAGTGGCAAAAGTAGTGGTTAATTAATGGCAATCATGGTTAATAACAGGGGACCGTCACGAAGACTAGTGGTGTGGACCCATTCCCTCCATCCTTCCCAAAATCATGCTCAACCAGTTCCAAAAAAATGTTATGGTATGCAGCCAAGCTCTGCCGACACCCAAAAAAAAAATGGATTTTCCTCTGAGCTACCCCGGTAGCTGGGAAAAAGATGGATTTTCCATGGGGTACCCTCAATTCATCCAATATTAATCATGGATTAGTAATAAACCCATTTTTTGGAGTCCCCTATTTTGAAAAACCACCATTTCGGGAATGCTTTGCTGGTGCGCCGCCAACCCGCTCACCACAGGGCACTCGGGTCAACACCATTGGGAGCAGCCATGGAGACTGACCAGGTAACAAGCAGTTGTAGTAGCAACCAGTCGTCAGAACCGCTAATTGCATATGACAGGTGACCGAAAACATCCAAAAACCATGATTGGCCGGCTATGGGTTAGTTCACCAGTAGTTCTAACCAGTATCAACTCAACCAAGCAGTCATTCACCATGAGTTACAATCAGATATAATGAGTTTCAACCAATAACTTTCTGGCTGGCTATTAGCGAGGACGATGATGATTGTTTTAATAGTTCAGAATAAACGCCAACAATGGGGGAATACAATGGTTCATTATTGTCAATGGTGGTTAAGGTTCATGATGATTAGTGATGATGGTTCCTAATGGTTGAAAATCTAATGATGAGTAAGAACTGTTGCTACGTGGGATTATAAGATGATTTTTGGAAACACCCGTGGAAGGGGATATAACGTGAATTGTGAGGGTACATGATGATTGACAATGATCGTTACTAGTTCACTGCTGGGAAGCCTGTGATCAATATTTACTGATGGTTGATAGTAGCTATACTAATGTTGTTTGTTGAAATCGGCTTGTGGATATGTAGGATCCAAGTATCAATAAACCATGTTTCTGGCTGCAAAACACTAGCGAGTGAGCTGGTAAAACTGGGGCCACAGCTGGTTGTTTATCACCACCAACCAGCCTACCACCCCCAGTGGCTTGCGTTTTGGCATGAGGCAAGCCCCTACATGCTCTGAAACTTGTTGTGGACTGGAGTGCTGTCACCACCACCATCTGGATGGCCCCAGGTCACGACATTTCCATCAGACAAAATTGCAGCAAAAGCTTCATCTGCAACATGAATCGACTGAACATTTTTCAATTGATCTTGGACTCTGGAGCTGTCACCGCCATAATCTGGATGGCCCCATGTCACAACACTGCCGTCGGCCAAAATTGCAGCAAAAGCCTGATTTGCGGCACGAATCGTCTGAACGTTTCTCAAGCGATCTTGGACCACAGAGCTGTCACCACCCCTCTCTGCATGGCCCCATGTCACAACACTGCCGTCAGCCAAAATTGCAGCAAAGGCTTTCTTTGTGGCATGAATGGACTGAACGTTTTGCAATTGATCTCCGACTCTGGAGCTGTCATCGCCATATTTTGGCCAGCCCCAGGTCACCAAACGTCCATCAGCCAAGAGTGCGACAAAAGCTCGCTCTGCGGCACAAATCTGCTGAACATTCCTTAAGTGATCCGGGACTTTAGAGCTATCAGCACACTTGCCCCATGTCACAACTGTTCCGTCAGCCAAGATTGCTGCAAAGTCGCCCCACGTAGGGTGAATCTGCTGAACGTTCCTCAACTGATCCTGGACTTCAGAGCTGTCACCACCCAGATCCGAATGGCCCCATGTCACAACATTTCCATCAGCTAAGATTGCAGCAAACGCACTGGGTGCGGAACAGATCTGTCGAACATTCCTCAAATGGTCTCGGACTTGTTTGCTTCTACCGCCACAATATGGAAAGCCCCAAGTGACAACACTTCCATCAGCTAAGACTGCAGCAAACGCACTCCCCGTGGCATGAATCTGCTGAACGTTCCTCAAGCGATCTTGGACCGCGGAGCTGTCACCACCCCTCTCTGGATGGCCCCATGTCACAACATTGCCGTCAGCCAAGATTGCAGCAAAAGACCAGAAGGTTGCCTCAATCTGCTGAACATTCCTCAACTTATCCTGGACTTTCGAGCTGTCACCGCCCTTTTCCGGATGCCCCCAAGTGACAACCCCGCATCCTGCACACCAAAGAGCAAAGGCTCCACTCGTCGCAGCTACCTTTGGCTGCTGTGCAACGACGGCAATGGCGTCTCTATCTTTCAGCGCCAGTTCCAGAGATTCCGTTGGATCATCCAAGAGGCGTCCATCAGGTGCAGCAAGCTTCAGGAAGTTTCGACCCAGAGCCTGTTGCACTGCCTTCTTCAGGTCTCCAACAGTGCCAGCCTGTTGGACCGAGACCGTTTCACAACGTCCACTCGGCAAAGATGCTTGAAATTGCCAGCTCTCAGCCTTCTGGCGCTTGGGAGCGGAGCTGGAGGGACTTCTGTCTGCGGCCATGGCAAGGAGAGCTATGGCTAGGCACAGCTGAAGCAGTGAAACCTGCGTACCATTGTGGTCTTGGTGATATCTTTCCTGCCCAGTCTGTTATGACTCGGGATACCCAACCATTAACAGGAACCACCTGGTGACGGACATCTGGCCATCTGGTCTATTGAACAAATGGTTCGAAATGATGACAGTTAACCAATAATCACTCTGGGGAGAGTACGAAAAATAGACTAAGCAATGACAATCTGGATCGTTCCTAAGCATTTTAAGCGTGATTCATGATAGTCATGGCTTTTCACAGTTCACTCTGCCAAGGCTTTAGTTGAAAGCGCTGGATCTCCCGTGAACTGATCATGAGTGCTTGCTAACCATCACTGGTGACCATCCACCATCTTGAACCATACGATCAACCAGCTGTTCAACCTTGATGATCACTGGTCATCATGCTGACTAGCCATAGATGACCAACGTTATAACCCCTAGTTCACCACCCTAACCACCATGAACCTGTGATATGATATCAACTACCATAGTTCACCAGCATCGACCATCACAATGCAATGAAGCATGATACTCTATCCGAGCTAAAACTTGGTTCACCAGTAGTTTAGTAACCATCACCAACCACCATCAACCACCATCAACCACCATCAACCACCATCAACCACCATTAACCATCACAAATCGTGGGCAAACCATCTGCAAACCATGGGGATGTCTGGCACGGCGTCTTCACGTGGAGTCGAGTTGTGCCACCGTGGCTCATGGTTGATAACAGGGGTTTATCAAGGGTTGTAGCGACTATGAATGGTTTTTCATGCTTGAATGCCTCAATAGTGGTTATTAACTGCCAAATAATGGCTATTACCGCTTATTAATGCCTAATAACTGATGGCTATTGCCGGCTATTGATGAATAGTAGCAAAAGTCAATTGCTCTTAATACTGGTCAATGATGGTTGATAACACGTGGTTACATTCTGGGAAACCAGTCCCTGGTTGAGTGGAAAGGGAGAAATCATCGACGTGGTGATATGCTTAACCATTTTCACTACAGAAAATGCTCCATGATTGGGGACCGTACGTCTCGATGTTGCTGGACAATGCTTTGTAGAATCCCGCAAACGCCCACACATCAGAATTTCACCATTCCGTATGGGTTTAAAACCAATAGCTGGCAAATCGGGGATTCCTGTGGATGGTGTAACTTTCACCGACTTCGAAAATTCATTTCCAAGAGAAAAACAAATCTGGATCAGCCGGTTCCTGCACATCTCAACGTGGATCCTACGTGGCCTGGGTCATACCCTACTATTGTCGGTCCTTGCTGGATCCTTCTGTTGTTGCTTGTGACAGCAACCAGCTGATGGTGGTGGCAATAAAGCATCACCATCAGCCATCCAACACCATCAAACACCATCGAACCGGCTTCAATAAAAAGGTAAATTGGTGGACTAGGGTCATCAGGATGGTTAGGCATGGTTCAATCAACCATCAATAACCACCATCCAACCATCAGCTCATCACCATAGCTCATAGGTCGCCTCCATTCCCCCCAGTGTCGCCCGCCTTGGGTCACCATCTGCAAAACCTGAGTCACCCCAGGTTAGTGCGGCCCAAGAAAAAAGAAGTGGCTGAGGAAAATGAAGGGCTGAGATGGTTGATGATTGATAATGGTTGATGATGGTTGATGATGGTAGATGATGGTTGATGATTGGTGATGACGATTAATGGAATGGTGGTTGAAAAATGGTGAGTAGAAAACGGTTTCGAAAAATGAATGGTCCTTAAGAGCGATTCGGAACGTTGGATCATGGTTGATCATGGTTGATAATGATTACTGATGATAGTAAACCATGGTCAAGAAGTGTTGATAACGGTCAATGATACTTAAGAAGCTTGATAGTGGTTGATGCTGATGAGTAACGCTTGATACTGGTCGGGAATGGTCAAGAATGGTTTCGAATTGGTCATTGCAATGAAAGTATTCCTTCACCAAACTTGTCTTGATGTGGGCTTGTCTCAAGCCATAGGGAACCCCCACAATGGCTGCTTTATAACACTTTATAACTATAAATGACTAATATCATTAGATGATTGGCGCTACCCCCATTTTAAGAAGCCACCATGTGAAACATGGAAGATTGGTCAGCGTCATATCCGCTCTTCCGAATTCACCTGTTGCTTCGTTCGAAACCCTGGAGGAGTCATGGTGAAGAAATGCACTTCGATGGTGTACTGATCGACGTCAAACTGCGAGGTACGCCTTTCGGTAAACTTCAAAGGAGCATGGAAGTTGGAACCATCTCAGGCTGTGGAAAGCCATCATTCGTACACCTGGGACACTACAGACAGTAACATTTCTGTGCTTCTCTGCCATAAGATCAACCCCATGATCCGTTGACGCGACATCCAAGCCATCGTTCTTCAGCCTTTCCCAATATGAAGATTGTCAATCATCATCATCACCACCATCATAATCATCACCACCACCATCATAATCATCACCACCACCATCATTAGTAGCCACTATACTCCCTATGGTCTATTACACCATGATCCCCCATAGTTAACCATTCATTGACCATGGCTGGTGTACCAACCGACGGCGACCAACCCCCTGACGCCAAGCGACGATCTGTTATCAACTGATAGATAGCAAAGGATCGCCAGTCCTCCAAGGCCAAGGGAGCCGGTGGATAATTAAACTCAAGAATACCCATCATACAATGACATGCTTGATCTCATGGTGGATACTATGAGGAATCGCTGGAAAATCATATATAGGTTAATTAAATTGGATTCCTTCAGGACCTCCATCCCAACCAAGATTCCTTCCATGACCAAAGAATTCGTTGATTACAGTGGTTAACAACCAACAACCCCCCGGGTCTTCATCCTCATGACCTGCACTACCTCGTTGAATCCCAAGTCCAACGACCGCGCCACCGCAGCTGTCCGTTGGAGACGGGAAGTAGCTATGGTTCTCCCAGCGCCCGAAGTACGCCTCCGGTTCATGCCTGGCCAAGGGCGGGGTGGCATGAACTGAATCAAGAACAAGAATGGCACAAGTTTTGGCACAGTTTTGGCACATGGGTGGAGAATAAAATAGGAGAACACGAACTGGTATGAGTGCTTTTCAACATTTGGTACCTCAATAAACAATTTCTAAAGGTACAATGATGTTGAGGGGAGCAATCCAGGTCCCAGCCCAATGGTGACAAACCGCCCGAGGAGGAAAAATGGAAGGATAGCAGCAGATGGTTGTTACGAGGCCATGGTACTTGCATGGGAGTATGTGGTCAAAAATGCATGGTCTAGAAACCTATTTCTAAAAAAAAATGAATGCCAACACCAACAACAACAACAACAACAACAACAACAACAACAACAACAACAACAACAACAACAACAACAACAACAACAACAACAACAACAACAACAACAACAACAA
>VSDK01028060.1:293585-312400 GCA_009767595.1 Symbiodinium kawagutii
AGGCAGGTGGGGTGGGGTGGGGGTGGGGGGTGGGGCATGGTAAAGCCGAACAAAGAAGCACCCGCGCTACAAGCAAACACGCATGCACCAGCAGCATGGATCAGGCGGAGTGAGGTAGGGTGGGGTGGGGTGGGGTGGGGTGGGTGGGGCATGTTAACGTTCGAGCATAGAAGCACCCGTGCTACAAGCAAACACGCATGTACCATCAGCATGGATCAGGCGGAGTCAGGTGGGGTGGGGTGGGGTGGGGGGGTGGGGCATGTTAACGTTCGAACATAGAAGCACCCGTGCTACAAGCATGTACCATCATCATGGATCAGGCGGAGTCAGGTGGGGTGGGGTGGGGTGGGGGGGTGGGGCATGTTAACGTTCGAGCATAGAAGCACCCGTGCTACAAGCAAACACGCATGTACCATCATCCCATTTCCTGGGGGCACAAGCGACCCATTTCCTGGGGGCACAAGCGACCCACCGACCCAGCCGCCACTGCCACTTCGCCAAGGGACGCCGTGTCGAACAACAGCAAAAACCACTGGCCGCAACTCTGTGGGTCGAAGCAAAAATGCTGCGGTGACACGGTACCAGCAAGCACCAAGCAACACATTGAATGACAACCAAAGATATGTAGGGCGGCTGAAGGTTGATGATCAATGTCTATGGTGACACCCACTGGTTTGAAAGCTTTATGAAGGACTGCTTGTTGATGACCTTCCTCTCAAAAGTTGGTGCCCTGTCTCCAAAAACAATAATTTCTTTTCTGACAAATGACAAGCTTGGATATTTCGGTCAGCAGTGTTTGAGTCGCAACCAGAAAAAGAAGGAACTATGTGTTCCTGCTTGTGTTTCTGTACCAATGTCAGTCTATATGTCTATATTATGCATATCTCTGCGCATGTAAAAATAGCAGCCATTCCACTCCTGAATTTTCTGAGAATCTCTGGACTACCCCGCAGAACATTGTGGTTGCCCGTTCAGCCAGGTGTAAACTTTTGGTGGGTGAACACTCGACACTGCTTGCAAAAGATTCATCGAGCACACAATAACAATGCATCTTATGTGACAAGAAGAGAAGAAGGGTAGGAAAATCGAAGTGCAGCCAACAGACAATACCAATTGCAGTATGATCTAGCACGATCCAATGCGAAGAGAGACTGAGCCAGAAAGGAAACTGTGAACAAAAACATGTCTTATTTTATCTCCATTTGCTCCGCCCGTGAGCGTTGCTAGTGGCCCCTTCAGAGGAGCCAGCAAAGCCTGCACATTTGGCACGGCACATTGTGGATGTCGGTTGTGCTGGGGCCAGAAACATCTTGATTGAAAAATCTACAAAGCTACAGTAAGACGTGAATCATCTGACGACAAAGAAACACTGCCTCATGTGACAACCGATCCTGTTCAACAGCATTGCGCTTGAATTTTGCGGCAGGCCAGGCGCAAACTTAGCAGCCCTTCAAGTTCGAGAGCCTCGGCAATGGTAGGTGAGCGGCAACTGAAATATTTTGTTGGCGTCTCCGAAGCAAAAACTGATGCAGCTGCACTTGGGAAATACATCATTCAGAATGCACAGTGGCCCTCGCACAACCTCCTTTTTTTCAAACAGCCATCTTGCGGCTGCTCGGTGTGGCTTAGCCTCCTTCTGCCATGATTTGCTTGGTTGCGGTATCTGTCACGGCCGTGGTATTCGTTACGGAGAGCCTTTGTGAATCTGGAAGGCCTGCGACTTCGACCTGTCAGGATCACTCTGAGCGATGGAAGGTCAATAGCATGGCACTGGTGCAATTCAAGGAGGTACTCCGTGAACATCCAAGAACAGGGTGCTCAAGGTGCCCATTCTGAGAAGATCAGCACCAATTCTAAAGCAAGAGATTCACAACGTGGGAAGGAAGGCGAAAGCAAATTCATCATGATGCATCATCCATCCCCAAGCAGGAACTTGAGAAGGTGGGCGAAAGGTCACGGAAGGAAAACAACCGTCAAATCAAAACATCTGGGGTAAGACTGAACGACAAACGACATAGTTTTCATCATCAGCTGCTACTAGGAGGGTCGGAAAGCAGGTGGGCCGGATGGAAATTTGAGAGGGAGGGATGTCGCACAAACACGCCTTCAAGAATGGCAGTGCTGTGCTAGCGCAGTGGTGGGACAAAGGTGGCGAGGACAGGAATGATTGTGACGAAGACACTGCTATTCCAAGACTGAGCGCTGTAAAAAATGTTTTGGCGTTGGTCGAAGTCCAATGAAGGGAGGATGCCTCTCCCCTCGACCGCCTTAAGGGATACCTACTACCTGAAGGGGGACGAAAGCCAGGTCCACATTGGCTATTGACACCTGCTCCTGTTCAATAATGGTGGTATACATGGATGTACATGGTGGTAGTGTGCTAACACTATTCCTTTCATTACTCATCCTGGCCGACACAATTTGAAATCATAGTGCCCCTGCAGGTTGTGAGACCTTCAGCCCCGCCTTTGTTTTGATTTTCAATGCTTCAGCTGCGAAACGGGTGGCCGCATACCTACCGAAACAGCACGTCACAGAACAAAGACATTTCACGATTTGCAGAAAAAGAAACACTTGACTTGTTTACATTTGTTTGAAGGACCAAGCGCGAAATCAGACTCCATTGGTCAAATACAAACCACATGATTCGATTGCGGGGCCTGATTGTCACTATCCAAAAGCGCTTCACAGTCAACCTATACACACCAAGTTGCGCGTCGTGAGCACCGAAACTTTCTCTCACGGCCTTGGTTCGACGAAGGCTTGCTCCACCCGACATCTAGAGTGACCCAACAAAACTGTCCATGCGCTGGTAAAACTAATGTTGGAAGCACTATATCTCTACCAAGCATGTTGCAAAGCGGGGGGTCCGAATGATTCCCGCAAACAAGAAACAGCCAATGTCTACTCAAATGGGAACTGACCTCTTGTGCGTTTTAGAGACTGCCCAGCGGCAACTGCATGTCACTGTCATCATTGCTTTGGCATTGCCGCTGGGGGATAAATCAGCCATGCATGTGGCGTTGTCAGCTGAAACCATCCTCCCAACCACGGCGCCAAGGGACTTGTAAGGCCTGATGTGTCAGCTGGACTTCGGCAACAAGACCGTTGAAGGCTGGATTTGTGAACATGATGTAAACCTCAGCCATGACAATCCAAGGACACCCTGCATCCTGACACCGCACCAAACAGCTGACGCACCAAATCTACCGCTGAGGGGCAGCGATGTCCTGCCATCCGTCCGGGGTGGGATTCACAAAGCGGTTGGTCACTTTCAAGATTTTAATGCGCTCTTCAAGCTTCTCTTGCTTCAGCTTGTTGAGCACCTGCGGAACCCGAGTCAAAGTGCGGCTTCTCGGTGACATTCTGTTAAGCAACGTCAAAGTGTAGGTACAACTAATTGCAACGGAGAGTGCTGAGGGTGCTCAGTGAACTTTTTTGCATTCGATTATTGTGAGGGCGCTATCTCCAACCCAATGGGTCCACGAAAAAAAAGAATTTGCCACAGTTGTGCTGGGCACTATGGCCAACCAAGGAGGTTAGCCAAGGCAAACAAGAAATAAAACGTTAGCTGGTCTCTGCCTCCGATTAAGAGACTGTCCATGTATGTGCACTCCTCCCTCCAAAAGAATACGGACTAAAACGTTGCACCAAATAGGTGGGGTGGGTGCCTTTCTCGAATCTAAAAGGCTGTAAAAACAATGGAAGCCTTCGTCAGAATCACCAGATCAAACCGCGCTATTTGATCGACAATAGTGACCTGAACACATGCCAAACAAGGACAAGAGCAAGACATAAACACCCGAACAAAACCAACAGATTCAGACATTCAATACTTGCTGTTTCAAGCACTCAACCAGAACCCAGCTAGGGCATTGCTTTGGTTTGCTTCCAGTCACACAGTTCCAGAAATTTTGCTGCACGGTTTTTGATGCCATATCTGTTTCCTACTGAAGCATTCTGGCGTCTTGGCCTCCAGTACATGCCCGTGTGTTGCACATGAAACCACGGCCCCCCAATCGATTGCGTTGCAATATGGACAACTGCCAATGACGGGTGACTTGTTCTGGAATGCGAGGTCGGTTGTTGGAGGCAACTTGATTTTCACTGACTCAGGAACTGGAACCCAACCCATGAAGACTATGTATCTACATTCATAGGTAATCTGCATGCCATGCACACTGTGCATCTGCCAGCCACTCTCCCGACTTGTCAGGGATGGTTTATGAACACTGAACGCTTCCCTGAAGCCCTGACCAGCGCACCGTCGGTCAATTGCCCGATGGTGCAACAGAAAACCAGGTCCCAACCGCAAGCAAACAAGAAGCGGCGTCATCGTGACAAGCTACAAGGTGACTCCTGATCTTCAAGTGTAGACAACTTCTAGCCCATCGGTTGCCCCTCGTCACATCTTTGAAGACCAAACCGCAAATGTCGGAAACGCTTGAGAGACATCCCAGGACACGGTCCAAACAAGCTGATTCGCGCGTGGCAGAGCCCTAGAACTTCACAAACATTGAGGAAATCAGCGGAAAAATCCGTGGAAACCTACCTTCAAACCATCAATCCCACATCACCACAAAGAAAGGACGGCTCGAAACAGTCGTAAAATAGCTTGCGCAAAGGAGCCAGAATATCAGAGACATGGTTGGGAAACGCCGAAATGTTCACCTTCTGAACTTGGCAACACCTAAGAAACGCAAGTGACATGTAAGTCACCCATTTCAGGAGAACAGTTGTAGAAATGTAGCTATACAGGTGCTGCTTGGATCTTGGCTTGAAAACGTCCTGTGGATATCTAGCCACAAGCAAGCCCTCAATTCCCCCTCTCTTCCACGGAGCTCTGCGTGGTGAAAGGCTGAGCATTAAGAAAGGATAGCGAAATCTTGGCCAAGATTGGTACAGCGAAAGCTTGGCCAAGATTGGTACGGAATGGATTTTCGGGCAACTGACCTTTGACCATTTTCTCGCTTCGGACTCCCGCATCCAAACGTTTCTATCCGGCCTGCGTCAGTTGCTCAACAGTGCTGCCCACCACCATCGCTCTTACGCAGTCCCATACCAATCCGTCGTTGGGCCGTAGTGTGCTCTTCTCTGCCAAGCGGAAGATGCCTTTCCTTAACACCAGAAGCATTCAAGAAGTTCATCTAAATCTCCTTTGGGGCTTGAAAAAATTTGCTGACGTCAAGTCCCCAAGAGTCTCTGGGCCCAAACACATTCATTGAAGTGGCAATGTGTTTTTGATGTAATTGTCACCCATGTTTGTCTCAAGTAGGTTTTTGCGGATAAAAATGTTGATATAAATAGATTTGACCGCGTTCAAAAATAGGGGTGGTCTGGGTTCGTTTGCAATTGTCGCTGTAACCGTTTGACTCTGGTATAGTTCGGATTTCTTGCGTGCGTTTTCAGCATCGTTTGTTGTTTTTTTTCGTGGGCCTGCATGAACAATAAAGAAAAAGGTGAAGAACAAACCTGCAGGTTCAGGGTGCAATTTCAAAATCAACAATCATAAATGCCTTTGCATATGTTCCATTGTGTGTGGTTTGCACAGTTCGAATGATTCATTGGTTGCGTGTGATTCCCTCGTTGCGCATGCCTTGCCACCATGTCCTGCACAGCGCGCGTGTGCATCTTTGCCCTTATTTCTCTAAAATCATTCAAGTTGCGCCTTCAATCATGGAGTGCGTGGTTGTCATCCGTCACACCTTCGCTTATCATTTTGCAATGATTGGTTCGCAATGTGCAAATGCTGCGTTTCGCATACTTTGCACCTCGAGCGTTTTGATTCCACACTTCTTGGGGTTAAAAAACCGCTCAATGATCCCAATTCTGCGGGCCCCGAGTTTTCAAAACCTTGGGGTGCTGACCTTTGGTTCTGGGAAGCGTGGAACCTTGGCTTTGGCATCACAACCTCGGCTAAGACCAGTCATTCTGCTGCTGCTGTTAATGATGGGTGAGCCACTTCATCCCCTCCGTTGCCCGATCGGAATTTGGAACTTTGCTTGGAAGTATGTTGTAAAACTCGGAAAGAACCCAGTAATTTCTTAAGGAATTATGAATTGGAGCCTTTTGGGCCATGCAGAATACCCTAATCGAATTAGTCTTGTTGAAGTTCTCGGGCCACTCAGCTATCCTTGGGGAAATTTGTTCAACATGTTTTTTTTTTCGAAAAAATTGAACATGAAATGGGTCTTTGTGCAAATTCAAGGATTTAAAACAATGTCATGAGTAAAGCAATCCCGAATAGAACTTCAGGAACGGCCACTGCAGCTTTAGCAATGAAAAAATGGCAACAGCAGGAACAGCAGCGGCAATGAATGGCAAAAGAAAAATATGTGTGTATATGTTGTCTATCTATTGAAAAACGGACCATGTAATTGTTTAAATCTGTTGCGCTCATTCTTCTTCGCGACAACCCTGCTGCTCCAAGTCTTTTTGTCATAGAGGAAATTGTATGCATGGCGAATGGCAGATTTCCAATGAAAAACAACAGTTGCAATAACAACAAAAGTAAGAATGAGTATCCATGTTACAAACGACAATAATAGCAATCAGAATAATACATCAAAACAACCATGATAATGTAGCGTAAAAATAAAAGGATCTATGCTAGGCCGCAATAGGTACCAATAAAAAACACAGACAACATTCGATGAGAATATGCAATACGAAATGATAAGAAATCACAACAAGCGATGGCAATTTAGAGCGTGATTAAGAATAGCAACAGCAAATGATAGTAAACAGCAGCAGGCCCCAAGAGCAGCACCAACAATACTAGTAGTATGCTGCAAATGCCAAAAAGCGCGCATGGTAGGTGGTAAGGAATAGGAAATGGAAAACTAACCAGAGAGCCCAAAAAAACTGATAAAAAAACAACAACTATTTTCATCATAAAGCACAATAGCGATGGCGATATGAACCAAAATACTCATACCCATACTTGCCGATAGCAATATCGATGGTGTGAGAAACATTATTAAATCAAAAGCCCATCGGTAACTGCAATAATAGTCAAGAATGAAGTTATTAATTGTGATGGCAAAAGTTGTGTTGCAAAAACGAAAGAATGAGAATAGTACAATGACCATCATTTTGATTTTGCAAAAACATGATTTTGAAAAAAAGAAACAAACAACTCTGAAAAGCATCAAATAAAGATCAATATTGGTAACAAAAACAAGAATGCCAAAAATAAAAAGTATCTGAAAACCATCATCAAAGAAAAAAATAACAAGAATCAGAATGACACGAAGAAAACAACACAAATAAGCTTGATGATCTGTCAGATAACACAACACGACTCACATTGCAATGCTACGCCAAGACTCACATCTCCAAGTTTGGCTGTTGCACCTGTTTTTTCTGCAATCTCGGAAATGGTTTTGTCGAAGTAGGCCTCATAGAACGGAAACAGTGGATCTACGTATTTGGCCCATCGGCATCGAAACATGAGCCAATGCGGACAGACATCCCCACAACCTTCCACATACGAATCACGAACAATGAACGATAAACGCGCACGTATGGCATATAGTCAGATTACGTACAATAAAGATTACACCACACGACACTGCACTGCACTAATCTACACTACACCACACCACAGTACAGTACTCTACATTGCATGGCATCACAATACCCCACGTAAGTATGTACATATGCAGATGCGTACATACGTCTGCACATAAGGACGCGCACGCATACTGGTGCACATGCTTGCGTTGTATGCACTCATACATGTACACGTTAAGTACACAATATGCTTTCACCACTTAGCGCCACCGAGCCACAGACTTTGCCTCGAAAGCTTGCCGGTACATTTCTGCACAGCGGTCGGCCGGGTCCTTGAACTTCTCGTCATTTTCGATCGCGTAGGGATACCTGCGGCGCAAATTCAATGGTGCGAATTGAAGTGTTCACTCTGGCTGCGTTCGACTGAACAATCCGACGACCAAGTTGAGTCTCGGAGCCGGTGGTCCAAACCAACAGCTGCAACCACAGTTTTCCCAGAAAGGGCCGAAAAGTAATTTCATGCGAGGCACTCTTCAGCAAGGCTGTTCAGCTCTTCGCCTATGGCCGGTTGCCACAGCTGCCGCAGCATGCGGTGAAGTTTACACTCAAGCGGCTTGTATCTGAAGTTGCGTGATTCTCAAGAGGCACTTCGACGAAGGATAGCATCACAGTCGTGGATGTGAACACGCTACACTTCATTTTGAAACACGTTTCTTTCCAAGAACGCTCTCTGCACCCGAACACTCAGGAACCTTGCAGCGGAACCTGCCACAACCTCGCCCTACTCAATACAGAGGAATCTGGCAGAACCTTGAACTACCTAAACCTCTCGGAAATTTACGGAAGCTGCACCTGGGCACGGAACCTTGCAGAAGCTTGGCAACTGCACTGCAGGTCCAATCCTTCTAGAACCGAACTACAGTGAAAGATCCCAAACCTTAAGCTTGACAGGAGAACCTCGCTAAGCAACCCCCTCGTCGTCCGGCTTAAGGACACATTATACATAGCTGATTTCAATATGTTTTCAATATACACATCATCTGGCTCTCAGACCAACCATCGTCTAGTTTCATTCGCTGAGAAAGTTGTTTGGATTTTGGGCGCACCAAGGGTTGCCGTTCTCCTTTCGGAGCCCTGACAAGTTGTGTGTCACAACCCTCACGCGAGCACCTGCCCCAGGACATGTTTTTCGTTGGAGCCAAGTGGCAAAGCTCGTTCAAGGGCTCCCAATTCTTTTTCTCTTCCGGGTTCTTATCCACGTGATTGCGAGCCCAATCATAATTGTCTTTGGCCAACTCGTCCAGTTGGTCCTCGGTCTGCGGCTATCGGACAGTTGCAGTGGTCACATTGGCAACCCATGTCAACCATGGCCTGACAGGAAGGACTCCACAAATCTTTGGCAAAAACGAAGTCAAGGCTTCCGGTCGAGGCTCTGGTCCGCAAATTAGAAAGCTGGTTGCAACCAAATTTGTTGCGGAAATGGGTGTTCTTTTGACAAAATTTGGCCTAGATATGGATACCAACATCAACCAACAAACACACTTTGGATGAGGGCGGATTCAAGAAAATTGGACTGGTTCGTATTTATTGGGTTCAAATGAATTTGATTGAATTGGGGTGGATCAGTGGATCAGGTGGATTGGCCTGGATCAGGATTGGGTGGATTAGATTCGGTTTACCTGGATTGCAAGTTTTTGTTTCGATTTGAAGGGGATGGCACAAGTTGGGCTGGATTGGAACAGATTGTAAAGCATCTTCATGGATAAGATTTCGCTTGGTGTGGGATAAAACCGTTGGGAATTGGCATGCCAGCTGAACCCAGAGCAGGCTGATTTAGCTATGAAATGGTGGAAACATTAGGAGGTATGTTGGGCTGATGTGGTGCAGAATGGGTGCTACTGGCATTTCTTCAATTCTTCAATGTTAGCATGAAGAATTCCCAGAAATGTTGGGTCTATGTGATATGTTTGGCTTTGGGTCAAGCCATATGAACGCCAGATTGAAGCATGAATGGGACAACTGTACATCCTTAGCGCCCATCATTGGTCTTGGGTTGGACCGATTTGGAAAGTGTTGGGCCTAGGTTTGGACAAGCACAACAGACCTCTCATGCAGAGCCTGGTCTAGCGTGCAGGCTCTGAAGTGGCTATTCGTGTCAATGTGCACAAAAAGCACGCGCACGGAAACGAAAGAAAGCAGTGCTTCAAATCTAGCAGAGATCTGGATTCGACTGGAATGGTGTGGTTTGTATTCAAAAAAAAACATTGATTGGATTTAGCCAGATCCGTTTTGGATTGGAATGGGTTGGGGTGGAATGGCTTGGACTGGCTTGGGTTGGATTGGGTAGACATGGATGGGATGCAGATGGATTGCAAGTGGATTGGATTGACATTGATTGGATTGGTTGAGCTAGGATGGATGGGATTGGGTTGGATTAGCCACACTCTCAGCGTTTCTCATTCAAGTCCGTGACAAATTGATCACTTTTTGACTCGTTGTCAAGAGTTCACATTGGATTCAAGATGTGCTCCATGTTCGCTTCGGGCGCATGCAAAATGTTCACGCAAGGTGCATCCGTGCCTATGGTTTTCAAACATTGCAAGCACTAGTTGTACCTAGCAGGCAGAAAATTGCAAGCGTGGTTTCTTCAGGTTCTGTCAACTCAACCCCAGTGCTATTTGTTAAAAGAGATCGCATGATTTGCAAAGGCTTTACAGTAAATGCAAGAGTCGACGCTTCACATCAGAAATATCTGTGGAAGGTTTTTCCGGGAGAATGAACTTGAAAACAAACCCTGGTTGTCTGTGCAGAGAATTCTTTGTCGTATGTTCCTAGAAAATTGAATTGAGTGGTCATACTCCGTGTCCACAAATACAAACTGACATCTGACTAGAACTGCTTGGGGGGGTTCACGCATTGGCCAGCCATGAATCAAATCTAGAGTCGAGCCCCCCCAGTGAACCTGGCACAAGTCGGATTGAAAAAACAAGTTCAGAAATCCGGTCATGCAAAATCCCCCTTAGGACAGTTCTACTCCTAACACTCCCATCCTATAGGGGGATCATTCTAATCTTTTTTGACAACAAAGTGAAAAGCAAAGAATTGAAAGAATCGCTGTTGAAGTGAACCGATGCACACAGGGTGCAATGCACAGCAGCTCACATCCTTTGCTGATGTTGCTTAATTTGGAAAACAACATGTCAAGGATAGCTAGTATGATCTACAAAGTGAAGAGAAGGAATCTATGCATTGAGAACGCGTGTTAGGATTGAATCCAATTGTTCGGATTGAGCATAGTTCTTGGCTTATGTTTATATGATGACTACATGTCTTTGCCATATGCTAGCAAAAAAATCCAGATGACACTGATGACACCTGCAACCCCTCGAAATGAGGCCCTGACTTTATGTTGGTGGGATCAGGTGCTGGGCAAGAGAAACAGTCTTTAAAATGTGAAGCCTGGGATTGAGAGCCCTTGACAAAAGCATTCCCTTGGGCCAAAGTAGGCCCAAGCCAAGATGAGTTGCAACTCATAGTCAGTTTTAGCTTATTACAGTAATCGGTGGGACAATTACAGCCAATCCTCCAAGAATATCTATACTATTCTAGTGTATCTGTGCGTTTGTCTAGAAACAGAAGAACTCACCAAGTGCCACAAAACCTGTCGACAACCGCTGGGTGTGACAGTGGGTTCTCCGGTTTCCTCAGCCGAGCGTCTGATGCTTTCTCTTCGCTCTTCTTCTTGACGCCCGAGAAGTCCCACTCGGCCAAGCCTTTTTCCAAGGCCGCGGCACAGATTCGAAACGTTGCTTTCAAAGCCTGAGCTTGGCGGGATGAAACGAAACCTGCGCCCCATGTCAGCAACACAAACACACACAGATCACACGGGTCACAACTGGTGACCAGGCAGGATTCCATGCGCAATAGAGTCCAACCGAGTCAGCGGTTTCAGCTGTTTCAGCTGTTGGCTTGGCATCCGAGGGCCCAACTGGGTTCAGATACTTGTATTTGTAGAGCACATGCACTTTCTCATAAATCGCCCTGTGCTTGCGTAGGACTTGTAATTCAACGGGCGACGTCGGTTTTTTCAATTCAAAGGGCGACTCAAAAGCTGTGCATTTTTCCTGAGTTCAGCAGCCAAGGCCATCAGTTAGGGTATCAACGGTCCAAGACAGGAGCTCAGCATGTGATCCTGGTCTGCTCCAAATTGTTGGGCCCTTTAGACACCGAGATAGCCTCGAAACAAATAAAATCTGAAATCGTCTTTCGTCACCTTTGAAAACAATGAGTGGAGCTATGCAGCGACGCCGGCTTTTGAACAGTTCTGACTCAGCAGGAGCAGCGTAAAGCTACCACATCTAGCTGCATGGTATTTTCAGACTGGACGCAAGTTTTCCAGGACTCGCTCGACCTATCCAGAGATGGGTGGATCAAAACATGTGAAAAATCCAACAAAAACCGCCGAGGTTCAGCTTCTTTCAATGCCACCTTTGCCTGTCGAATCACTTCCCGCCTGGGCACATGCAAATGCTGCAGCCCATAGGAATTTCAAATCCAACAATTACAGCCATAGATCAACAGATTGAAGTCCAAAGTTGTCAGGCAATAGTGTCGAATTTCATCAAGGAGCCTTTTCTCAGGGGAAATCCCACCTGTGAACAGCAGTTTGCTTAAGGCCCCCATTCCACGAGAAGGGTAGAGAAGCTGCCAATAAAAATTCCTCAAGCGGTTGTCAATGAGGCCAACATCTCTATGGGCCATGACTTTTTGCACCAATGATCTCTTGGATATTCACCCGGAAGACAAGCCCCTCCGTGATCAATTCGAAACGCAGCTCTGCCCAAACCCAAACCTTGGCTCTGAACCTCGCAGCCAGGAGGCTCTTCTCGCCACCGGGAAATCGTCGGCCAGAAGAACCACAACAAGAAAAAGAACACTGCCGATGCACCGAAGAGCGATGCCTCGGAACCAACCGAAAGAATATGCAAAGTTTGAATGACCGGCGGTGCCCGACAACAAAAATGACAGCAAATGTTTGATGTTTGTCGTTCCTTTAGAGTCCCTGAAAAACATGTTGTGTCCATGAGACTCCTTGCCAAACCATGCTGGAACTCCCTAAAAACTGGAAATTGTAAAGTTTGCAAAGGCATATGCATCAAACAGCACAAGTCTTTCAAGTATCTTACAGTGTTACGGTCGAGCTGCAACACCCAGCAGAACCTTCGCACGTTTCTCAGCCTTCTTTGCAACTTCACGCTCTTCATAGGCCTTCCTTGCCTCTGCTCTGGCCTCCAGTTGATGCACTCTGCTTTGTTCCCTGGCCTTCTCTGCAGCTTCACGTTGCTGCAGGGCCCTCCTGGCCTCTTCTTTTGCTCTTTCACGCTGGAGATCACTTTCTTTCTGTGCCTCTTCGGCTGCTTTTTGTGCCTTCTCTGCCTCCCGCTTTTGCAGCTCGGTTTCTCTCTGTGCTTCAACAGCATGCTGTCGCTGAAGCTCACTTTCGTTTCTGGCTTCCTCAGCCTCTTTTCTTTGTTCTTCAGCATCTTTTCGTCGTGCTTCGGCTATCTGTTTTTCTTCCTCTGCCTCTTGTCTCGCCTCTTCGGCTGCTTTGCGCTCTTTCTCAGCCACCTGCCTTTGAACCTCTGTTTGTTTGTGTGCTTCAACAGCCAGCTGTCGCTGGGCTTCGCTGTCTTCGCGGGCTTTCTCTGCCACCTGCCTCTGAGCCTCTGCTTCTTCTCGTGCTTTCACAGCCTCCTTGCGCTGGATTTCAACCTTTTCTCGGGCGTCCTCAGCCGCTTGGCGTTCATTCTCGGCCACGTGCCTTTGACGCTCGGTTTCTCTCTGTGCTTTGACGGCCTCTTTTCGCCGAAAATCACTTTCTGCTCGCGCCTCCTCGGCCGCTATTCGTTGCGTTTCAGCTGCTAAGCGTTGTGCTTCGGCCAACTGTCGGGCCTCATCAGCTGCTGCTCGTTCTTTCTTGGCTTCCTCCAATGCTTTCAATGTCTTCCTCCTCTCCTCATTTGCTTCCTGCGTCGCGATGTCCACCAGCCGCTTTGCTGCCTGTGTAATGGGATACTTGGTCATCTCCTCTAGCAACTTCTTATCCTGCGACTTCTTTAAGATCACCACCATATCCTCGAGCATCCTGGTGTGCTCTACCTTCTCCCCATTTCCAGCATCCGCCATTGATTGTAAATCGCCGGCCACCTCAAGCAGGTTAGCATTTTGCGGCAGCGAGGTGGTGCCGAGACTGCGCCAGGCTGCCTCGGAATCAACTGCAGCGATTCTCACCACCTGCTCCTTGTCAGTCGCCAGCTGCTTGAAGAGATGCAGTGCCTCTGTCGCATTGTACCCGAAAGCTTCAGGCCAGGCTGGGGATCCAGCTGCAGCTCGTCTCCGCATTCCATGAGTGGATGTGGCCAGATTGTGGAAGAGCTGCCACGCCTCCGTGGCGTTCTCCTTGAATGCTTCTGCCCAAGCGGGGAAAGCAGGCACCGCAACAATGGCCCATTCGATATCCGTGTTTGTGACTTCTTTGATGAGCCGCAACGCTTCTGTAGCATTCTGGTGGAAGGCTAGCGGCCAGGCTTGGGACAAAACCGCAGCCTTTGCCACAATGTCCTTCTGAGCGAGACAGCGAGAGATCAATTCCTCGAAGAGCTGAAATGCCTCTGGCCCGTTCTGCTGGAAGGCTTCTGACCAGGCAGGGGAAGCAACCGCAACCTCCCCCACAGACCTGTCCTCGTCTGTGAGCAGCAGCTTGAAGAGATCAAAGGCCTTCTTGCCACTCTTTTTGAAGATTTGTCGCATTCCATGAGTGGATGTGGCCAGATTGTGGAAGAGCTGCCACGCCTCCGTGGCGTTCTCCTTGAATGCTTCTGCCCAAGCGGGGAAAGCAGGCACCGCAACAATGGCCCATTCGATATCCGTGTTTGTGACTTCTTTGATGAGCCGCAACGCTTCTGTAGCATTCTGGTGGAAGGCTAGCGGCCAGGCTTGGGACAAAACCGCAGCCTTTGCCACAATGTCCTTCTGAGCGAGACAGCGAGAGATCAATTCCTCGAAGAGCTGAAATGCCTCTGGCCCGTTCTGCTGGAAGGCTTCTGACCAAGCAGGGGAAGCAAGCGCAACCTCCACCACAGACCTGTCCTCGTCTGTGAGCAGCAGCTTGAAGAGATCAAAGGCCTTCTTGCCACTCTTTTTGAAGATTTGTGGCCAAATGCGGGAAGCAGCTGCTCCCTCTCTCGCCTTGCTGGTGGAGGAGACCACCGTCTTGAAGAGATTGAAGGCCTTTGCAGCATTTTGCTGGAAGACTTTTGGCCAAGCTGGAGACTTAGCCGCACCTTCTCTCACCAAATTGCCACCGTGGATGCGCCATGTATTGACCAAATTTGTGAAGAGCTCCAATGCTTTTGGGGCGTTCTGCTGGAAGACTCCCGGCCAAGCTGGAGACTCAGCTGCAGCTTGTCTCGCCTCCTTTTTCCTGTCTGCAACCAACGTCTCGAAGAGCCTCAATGCCTCTGCGCCATTCGCCTGGAAGGCCCCTTGCCAAGCTGGATACAGAGCTACATACTTCCTCACCTTCCAATGGTCGTCGATGGCCAACTTCTGGAAGATCCCCAAGGCTTCGGCGCCCCTCTGCTGGAAGAGTTCCGGCAAAGCAGGCGACTCTGCTGCGGCGAATCTCACATCGCCATCCTCATCTGCGGCAAGCAGCTCAAAGGCTTCGACTCCGTGGGTGGGATGCTTCCGGATGAAGCTCTTCATCACATCTGCATCCATCGTCAAGGCCCATCCTCGCCTATCTGGGCGGTCGCTTGTGATGTCCGACACCAACTTGTGAAAGGGCGAGCCTTCGGGATTCGCAGTCCTCAGGTTTCTTTTGATTCTTGCCCATCTCCTTCGTTCCTGCACATTCTTTGCAGCAGCCTTGCTATTTGTCCACAGTCTACTGAAGGGATTCCTCCACCTCCTAGGCTTTCCGATCGTCGAGGCCTGCTGGCTCTGGATCAGTCTGGCTTCGTCCTGGTGGATGATGAGATGCCTGTGAGGTCGGACTCCACCGGCAGTGGTCAGCAATGCCAGCAGCAGGGGGAGGATGAATTGTGAAACCATTGTAGCACACCTGATGTAATCTGTGCCGGTCGAGATGATTTTGGATTCGGCAAACAACGGAACTTCAGATGTTCCCCTGGAAATCTACTAGGCTGCTTGAGCCCAGTTCTGAGGAGAATCGACGCAGCATGGCAGCATGTCACATGGCCATTCCGACAACACCGATGTTAAGAGTCATTTGGCACATTGTCTGACCAACGTGAGTGCAATTGGAGACTTTGATGGTTCTGTTCAACTTCGACCAGCACCTGTGAAACCTGCAATGCATCGCACTCCCGTCACTCCACGGCCCCCGACTGTTGCAAAGCATCGATTCTCAAACCTTCAGCGCCGTTTGTGCCCAGCCCCAGGAGCCATGTTGCATGGGCAGGATCCAAACTGAGTTGCGTCTCTCCCCCAGAAATCTGTTCATAAGAATTGGGGATAGAAGATGGGAAACAGGTTAATTATAGGTTAGTTCCTTCAGAGACAAATGCGGAAAGGTAACATCAAATCAAGCAAACGTCTCTGACAAAGACCAAGTGGCCAATTCAATCAGTTGGAGGAACTTGGCCCTGATTAAACAACAACAATTGCTCCACATCAGGGCGTCCTGTGTCGAGTTCGTCTTGAAGATGGGATCCACTTCAGTGCTCAGATCAAGGAGGGCGTGACCCGTGACATCACAGGACCAGGTGACCACGGGGGCAACAGGATAAACCACAGGTGCTGTTGGTCAACGTTCAACCTGCAACCGCCCATCCCAGCTGCTGGGCAGTGCCCCCCACCTTAGCCTCTGCAGGGGCCAACTCTAACAAGACCTGGTCACAAGAAGCACATCTCGGTGATTGAAAGGTCGATGGTTCTTGGTCATCCAGGGCATGCATGATGCTTGGATCATGATTCATAGTGGCTACTCCTGATAGATAACAGTCAATGATAATTGATGACAATTCATGATGACTAAAGGACCGTAGGACTGACGATAATTGGTGGTTCCAACTGTTCTCAACAATGATCGGTAAGAACGCAGTGCACAAATAAAACAACTATGCAACTGCACAACAAGTCTCACAAGAGCAAAAAAGAATGTAAGCCTCACCACCGTCTGCGAGAAAAAACTCTCCCAGACAGAGGGGAAAAACCTTGCTGAGCTGAAGGTGAGAGGTGGGGTGGCAGAGGTATGAAAGTAAGAAGAACTTTCAAAGGGCCGGGAGCACGGTGGGAGAGCCGGTCCTGTCACAACTTCTATCTCCACATACCGCTGTGGGTCGAGGGCTCCATCCCCCGGCCATCCCACTTCGCACCGAACCAACTGTCGTCAGATTGTTGGGATGTTCACTGCTACCCATGGCTTTGGCTGGTTGGTGGCTTGACCCAGCTCGGCTCGCCAAAACACCAACCCTAATAGGGCCATATCCAACAAGTAAACATGAACAAAACGATTTGGATATATCCAACGAATTTTGGATATGATACTGGTTTAGTAGAGGGACAGAACCAACAAGTAGAAAGTTGATCACAGTTGGATTTGAGAAATAAGCCAAAGCTCCACCGATCATCAAGTCCAACTCAAACGAAAATTGTTTCGTGACTCAACTTATCCACCAAAGCCACGCCTACTCTGTGTCTTTCTGCGTATTGTACTACCATGCTATCCAACCATCCTTCAACAATGGTGATTATGTTTCTTGTTGCATTGTTGCTTCCTGTGTCTCAAATCCTCGGACGTGATGGTACCACCAAATCTTTCGATGTGATCATGGCTGAGTATGAGAACAATCATTCCACTGGTCACTGGTCACTTTGAGCTGACTATATCCCCGCACAGCATTATTTCAGAGGAAAAAAACTGCGTACAACTAGCATGGAACAACAAAGGTGTGTGAAAAAACATTGAAAAACGCAACGAATCTTGTACTTGTCACCAGGGGATCAAGATAACGACGCTATCTGGGGCACAACTGGTCACCAGGTGCAGTTGGCAACGAATCCCAGGCGCTGTTGGCGCCTGCCCTGCGATTGGCCACGCGGGTGCTGGGCCAAGGGTGCAGAAGACGCGGTGCATCTGCGGGGGCAACATGGAGATGTCAAGGACCAACGGATTGATCAAACGATGCTTCACTAACAATCGGAATATCACCACCACCTGGCATTGGTTTCATGTTGGGATCCTGGGCTTCCCACGTCATGAAACCAGGAGCGCCTGTCCAGCTAGGGTGGAATGTCGACCCTTGGCAAGACCAAACAGTGTGTGATATACACTTCTCTCATCCCACGGCTGTGGAAAAAGGCGTTGGCAACAAAGAACAATATGACATAGCAAAACCATAGGCAAATGGTTTCCAATGACTCCATGAAATATGGTGCAATGCCAAGCACAATCACCGCGAGAAAACAAGTTTGGGGTCACACTCATGCATGTTGTAGCTATGTTTTAGGGGAGGAAACACTAAAGTTGAAGCTTGATACATTGTGAAAAGAACCTTCACATCAGTCTATCTGGCAGGGCTCCCACATGAGCACAACGTCCTCAAAGTATGGCAAATTTGAATGGTGAATTGCCGGATCTATAAACCCTTTCACCCTTAGTATCCTTTGGAACTCTGTTGCCATACTTGATCCACACTTTACGCGCCTGGGACCACTCGCTGCTACTGGCCCACACTGGTTAGCCAGCATCTTTGATCGGAGCCTGCGAGTTTGGCACAGCACATTGCGGATACCCGTGCTGCGGCCAGAAATGATGCATGACGTCTTGATGCAAATCGAAGTAGGAAACCAAGTGATCAACCAAAACATCAACATCTCGAAGATTGAAACATGAGTGTGTGGAGAAACTAACATCTGACATCAAAAAAAACTGCCTTATCTGCCAACCGAGTCTGTTCAACAGCAGTACACTTGAACTTTGCAGCACACGCCTCGCAAAGGCTCGGCAGCCCTTCAAGTTGGAGCCTCGGCATTGGTAGGTCAGCAGTAACATGACTGAGGAAACATTTCGTTGGCAAGGTCTCCGCAGCAAAAACTGATGAACTGAAATCCGTTTTGTCATCTCAAGGAACTGTTGTGAATATGACTTGGTCACTTGGTTCGCAGCTACACTTGAGAAAGAGACCCTTCAGAAGTTCAGGATGCGCAGTCGCCCTTGCAGCAAGCCTTTTTTTTCTCAACCAATAATCTGGCGGCTGCTGGGTGTGGCTCAG
>VSDK01028061.1:0-94046 GCA_009767595.1 Symbiodinium kawagutii
ATATATATATATATATATATAAATATATATATATATATATATATTTAAATATATTTATATATAAATATTTTTTTAAATATATATATATAAAATTAAATAAATTTTTCAAAAAATTAGATAGATATGTATATATATATATATATGTATATATGCGCAGCAGCATGATAACATCAAGCAACGCGCGCCGACAGAGACTTACATCGGCGTCCGCCTACCCCGGGTTTCGTCGGACTCTCTCTTGGCATTTACAAGCAAGAAAAAACAGCAGCTATGATTTTCCACCACCACCTCATACCATCAGCATGATATAGAGTAACCCATACAACAAACATGTTTGGGAAGAAAAACCGTAGCCCCAAAATGAGCCCCACATGGGCGACGGAGTCCCACACGAACAAAGACCACACGCAGTGATCAACAACTTCATTGAGCGCCAAGCGCCAAATTTCATCTTCCAGCAACATGATGCCAAAAGCTTCAAAAGCTTCATTGAGCACCAAATGCAAGATTTCATCCTCCTTCCATCAACACAATGAACAAAAGTTTCGTTCAACACCCATTTCAAGATTTCATCCCCCATCATCGCAAAAAGGCCATACCAAAACATGAGCCATGACTCTGCAACCATCACCTCACACCATCAGCAGTAAATACCACAGAATCATCCATTCAATCAACATGTTGGGGTAGAAAAACTGTCGCCCCAAAACGGGTCCAACATGGGCGGCGTAGTCCGACACATCAAATGCCCAACACAAAGATCAAATGTTTCATTCAGCACCAAGTGCAAGATTTCATCCTTCAGCAGCATGGTGTTCAAATTCTTCAAAAGCTTCATTCAGCACCAAGCGCAAGATTTCATCCTTTCATCAACATGGTGGGCGAAAGCTTCATTCAACACCAGTTCCCAGATTTCATCCTTTCATCAACATGGTGGGCGAAAGCTTCATTCAACATAACTTTCCAGATTTCATCCTTCATCATGACAAAAAAAGTCCCATTTGTCCAGAAAAAAGTCCCGTTTCACCAGATCATAGCTTTCAGCTCGGTGCTAAGCCATTTAGGTGCCCGGGCCCGCGACAGTCTTGCCTGCGCTGCGGATGAACCAACCAGTTGCCACGGGAGCTCGCGAGGGCGCAGGGGATGGTCACGTCACGATGCGATCAAAGGCGATCACAGCAACTGGTTGGCGGTTTCAGCTCCCACTAAACATATTGGTCAAAGCAAACATCAGTGAAACGATTTGAATGAAACGAGTTGAAACTCCATACTTTGAGATTTGACATGAATTGACAGGTGCTCCACAGCCCATCCCTGACCGAGCAGGGCCAAAATCAGTCTCATGAGTTCTGACATGGTCTGACCATCCCAGGCCGCACAGTATGAAATTTGTCAACTGAAACCTCCATCTTTATCAAACCCTTTGGGACCCTAACACGATCTAACAAACAGATTCTCAAATCATTGGTCACAATGCCTGCGCCACCGCCTTTACCCTCCTTTTCTCACCATCACTGCTCGCAATTTTGCCGCAGTCTCTCGCTGAGTCTTGGATCTTCTGCCTCTGACCTTCACCAAGCGGTTTTCCCATAAAATCTGATCGCTTTGGCTCCGTTCCTACATGATATGCCCAAAACCATTGTGATATCAGCCATACATGGCCGTGACTGCAAAGGCATCAGCACATCCTGCGAATCTTTGGCAGGTCAAAGTGCATGACACCTCAAGCCATGATGCGGAAGTCACCCGCACAGCTCCGCCACTGTTAGTTATGACATCCACCAGAAGGTCATTGCAACAAACATGTTGTGCCAGAAAGGTCATCTTTCATCATCTTTCATCATCATTCATCCCCGAAAAGGACTCCAAATTCCATGGTTTGGTAGCTGGAGACGTGCGCAGGCATTTACACTTCCAATTTGGCTGCCAGCCTGGCGCATGCTGCGCATGCTCACCTTTCGCTCATGGACGTTGCTTCAAAGTCTGGCAAGAATTCCTCCACCAGCTGCAGCAACCAAACGATCCTGCGGCCGAAATGCCATGAGCAGCAGATGATTCTGCATCCCGAGGGACCATATAACTTGGGTTCTCTGGGGCTTGATCCATGTTCATCTTACAGTGCCAGGATGAACCATCAAGCGTGCATCGTCAGAAAGGATAGTCGGCTTCCACTTACACTGGATTCGCACCGACGATCAGCCAATGACGATTAAAAATCATGGGATAGCGCGTTGAACAATCAAGTACCCAGAAATTCCTGTGATTGATTGTCCTGCCGTCTTTTTGATTTGTTTAATCACCTGCAGGTCTTGTCCTGTCATCATGTGGATTTGTTTGCTCACCCGCACGCTGTAACAAAACAAACATCTGAGGCCGCAGTCCTTGGCACATGCCTTCGAAAGAGACCCAGGTTCACATCCACGTTCTCCGCCCGCTTTCGAAATTTCTCTGGGGTGTCACCCTTCAGCCGGTAGGCAAAAACCTCAACTGCAGCCACTTCCCCTTTGGAAGCTGCTAGGATCAAAGGTAGATTGTCCAGCCCATCAAAACATGAAGATCTATTCGTGTGCGTTCATTGTATGCTGCCCCGACGATCAACCCTTCATTCTTCAACCTGGTACTTCACATCAGCGGATCTCATGATCTCAAAGGAACCTTCCAGCACTGAATCCCTAGTGATGCTACGCACTGAATCAAGGGTCGCCCGATGTCGCCCGTCCATCTTCCCAGCGGATTTCCACCGAAAGGCCCAGCGTGCATAGTCCAAGGTGGCAGCCTTGAAGTCGAAGAAAAAATCATCAAAGCTATACCTGGGGGGCAAATGGGGGCAGTGCACCTCCCCAAATTCAGCACCCTTAACTGCGCTAACTACCACCGATTCACCGATCCTGGGAGAAGCAAAACTAATCATTTCCCAGCATCGGCCATGTGGACTCTCAGGCTTTCTTGGTGGCAAACGGACCTTCAAGCTAACCCAAAGGTGCGCACGGCTTTGCTCAGGCTACCTCTGCTATCCCGGATGATACGGTTGGCAAATTTTGGCGATGTGTTGGTCCATGATGATAAGCAACGCCGATCCACAGATGTGCTTAATTAAGAATCGTAGCCTGAAACATGCACCTCGTAGAGATGAATGCTCAATGGCTGAATTCCTTTTACTGCTGTGCCAGCCAATAATAAACTGATTCTTGGCGCCTACCATAGCAGCTATTCGCCACCATTGTTCTCACACTCTTGAAGTTATGTACATTCAAAGAGTCCGTCCAGGTTGATTGCAAACTTGAAAACCCAACAGGTTGTAAGTAAGAAGGAAGCAACAACTGCAAATTTTGATAGTCCGTCTTCCGCCAACGGGTTTGAAATCCTACCGTTTAACAGCTCCATTATCACCCTGCTGTTCTTTGCTTGGTGAGATAGCCCGGAGCAGCAATCCAGCGGTTCCGGCGGATTTTTGCCCGTGTGAAGCCATGAAGTCCCCGTTTCAAAGCCTTTATGATTTCCCATCAGCGACTGCCGAGCTTGCAGCTTGATGTTGCAACAAGATTGTGCCAAATAGCAAACACGTTCTTATTCTTCTTTTGAGGGGGGATGGAAATAGAGGACCCAAAAAGGAAGTATTAAGTCATTTGTTGGGAAAAAAACTCGATGGAAGTATCAATACCAAAAAGACCACCAAAAAGGAAAGCCTTATGATCTACTATAATCCCCTAGAAAACCACTAAGAACTCCCCCTATATTTTTAACTTGGGAGCCGGGGACTTCATTCAACCTGACTTCAGGTCACTGCTTGGGCAACTGCTGATGGTACAACTTCAGCCAGGACCTCGGCGCCGATACACAGGGCACTCGTCGTATCTGCATTGCCAACAACGTTATCAACCTACACAACTGCGCATGTGACTGGCAAGTGGTAAACACATAAATAACCTGAAGCAAAAAAAAACTTATAATGTAAATACATGCAGAAATGTGTCACATGCGAATAAACAAATTCAAGTTGTTCTGTCAAATGCTCGCAGTGGTCCCTGTGTTGTTCAACATTGTTCAACCATTTTATGGCACATCCCTGCAGGTGGCTGGTTGCCTACTGACCTTGTTGGGGGGGCCTGGGACAGCTTTTAAACAGCTTGCAGGCAGCTTGCCATGTGAAGCAGCATGGGTGCTCATTGGTGCGCATGGCTTCAAAATCATCGGTATGACCCTATTTTGGGGTGCTTCACGTCCCAATTTTGAGGATCCCGGGTATGACAACTACCACTTCTGTGGCCCACGCCCATGTCACAGAATCATGAGGCAAGATGTTTATTCTCCGGAGGAAACGTAGACATCGAAAGGGGGAATGTCATCAATTTTCCCATGGTTGTTGAACAAAATCATTCAGCATGAATGTTCTGATTCTTTAGTTGCGAGACCCATGGCTGGATACTAGTGAGTCAGGAAGTTAACAGCCTTCTCCGAGCGACTTGTAGTCTGCCACAATCTCATCCTGAAGTCCCATCATCCGACAAACATTCAACAATGCAGTGGAAAAGGGGGGACATGGTACCCTTCATGAGAACGACGCACATGGGGGCCTTGAATCTAACCCAAATACTGATGGTGCTGGCATATTTACTTAATAAATGTACCTGTAAAATGACCTAAATGCATCTGAATGCGGGTAAATATGCATGGAGAATCTGGGCAATGCTTTGAGAACAGCTTGTTCCGCCTGCTGGCATCAGTGGTTCCTGCTACCGTCCTATTCCATTGTCCCCGACAGCTGAGTTTCGATCCTCTATTCAAACTCTTCAAAATGTTACCTAGCAGCCTTGGCATGCGCCCGTAAGCCACGTAACCTGCTTTTCGCCTAGCAATGCTAGTCGTTGATGGCGAATCTATGCGTAAATGATGCATGTGATCTATGGGATCCATTGGGATCCCCTTTGCTCTAGGGATCCGTCAGTGATGCCGCGGCGGGTTGACATTTGACGCTGTTGTCAAGATATTTGCCGACCTGAAAATGACCTGTGTTTTTTCATTCATGTGAGATCTGTGTGCTAAATCATGGCGAAGCATGAGGATTCTGGAGCAACAATAATGGTTGAAGATGGTTTAGGAATAGGAGATGGCATGTCAGTAAACCACCACTGGCTGTTTGTCATGAATTGCTCATGACGATTGAACAACAATTATAATGGAGTTGATTGGTATCATAATCAACTGAAATAACGGTCTCTTCAGGTGCATCCTTTCTGGACAACCATGCAGTCACATTTGACATAATTTGCCAATGTGCTAAACTCTGGCTAAAGGCTGTCTTGGATGGGGCCCTCATGCCAAATGGCATGTTGAAATTAATGCCCGGATACACCTAATCAGAGCCCCATTCGGGTCTGTTTGCGATTACTCATGGTCAAATGGTTGAGCCTGATACCTTCAGGTTTTCCGGCCATCCTGTTGCGCGCCTGGATTCATTTGGAACATGCCATGGCAATTTGACACGCACACCGTTCAACCAGATTCACACCCATGTCTCCATGACCTTCAGGTTGCTACTTGATCCAACTGCTCCTTGATCCATCTTTATCTCTTCAGCGCTATCGTTCCACGTCTGCGTTGGTTTCTGCAGGTTGCAAGCATCGTAACCATCGCAACGCTCCCGTCCTCCACGCTGCCGCAGAAGAGGTAGATCAAGTCCGTGGCACCGATGCCAGGCCCAGTCCATTGAAAGTCGAAGGCGCAACAACCCTCGCCTCACCGGTCCGTCGCCCCTGTGGCGCCACCACATTCAGCAACCCCAAAACGACCAATCGACCAGGGGTCCAGCATTGAAACTGCTGGCAATTGGCCTCACTTTTTGGCTTTGAAAAATACCTCATATAGCTGGTACCGACGAAATGGCGCCACTGTTGCTGAGAGCAAAACCGCATGAATTCTTGGGGTATTTTTTCTTCGGAAGGGCTTCGTAAGCGTTTGATCGTAGTACAGGGGCATGTATTCATGCAGCGTCCAAACTGATCAGTTAAGTGAGTAGCGCATGGCTCCCTATTGTATTGCATGACCAATGAGCCCAGCACTGTTTTGCTGTGCGTATGCAAGCAAAAAAGCACATGTACTTGTACCAGTTGGCATTTGCATGCCTATATGATATATACATAAGTGAGACACAACTAGGCATTCATAGGGAGAGACACATAAAAAAGAGAAAACAGAAAACATGTGTATAAACATGTATACAATACATCATCAAAAACAGCTGGGTATTGAATATATTAAATTGTTATATATCCTGAATCTCGCACATGAATGCGCACATCACAATTACCTCTAAGAATCTAAAACCCACCAAAAGTTAGAGATACTTACATGTATAAATCTGTAAGAATGGTCAAACCTATCCGCCGTATCCACTGGTTCCACCGCAGTTTGTGAAACAATTCCCAGCCTTCATTCTTTAGGAAGTAGTTGGCGCCCTTGAAGTCGCCATGAACCATCGTGACCTGCTTCATCTCCGGCCTCAGGCTGTGATGCAGCCGATCTAAGCGCGACGAGATCACAACAGGACTTCAAGGTCTGAAGATACACTTGGACCCGTAGGGATACACAGCAGGGGCCCGCGTAAAGTTCACAGGTTGGAAAGTGCAAATGTTCTTTAGCGCTGATCAGGCAGCATCCAAGTAAACTTGAGGTGCGCCACTCCTGTTATTGAAGCTATCGATGGGATAGCTGCCGAGCTCAACGGCAAAATGCCTATGAATATCCAAAGCTCAAAATGCTTGAGGTATATGCGTATGTCGATGCAATGAAGGGGCTATCTTGAAAGGTGTCTGTGTGTGTGCGCTATCCTCTCAACCACTGCACCAGTGAACAATAGCATTTTGTGGCTGGGACACGCCTACATTCCGTGCTTGAAGCAGGCATGTTTGTCCAAAACTAGTTGAAATGAAATGATGATCGAATCAACTTTGAAACTTAATTAAATCATATAATCAATCAATCATGGTCAGATCAGCTAAAAATGATCACTGATGATCAAATCAAGTGAAATGCTATGACATAGTTATGATCAAATCAACTCTTCTGACCAGCAAAGGGGATGGTCAGTTTTGAGCGACCGAATGGCACCTGAATTTCACCCCCCAAAGGTACATGATGACATATTACGTATGTTGATGTTTGTATTTTTTTCATTATGTTCACACATGTTCACTATGTTTTATCGCAAAAATGCCGGTCATGAAACGTTTCATGGCTCATGCCAAGATCAGCCTAGCCTATTTAGAACCAACATGACACAGAATCAAACTTGAAAACAAACTGATCATGAACGATAATCACAATCATCCACCATCATCATCAAGAAAATCTATGGCACGTCCCCGCATTCCCCATACCAAGGGGTGCACCAGCCCCTTGGCCCCTGAGGCACCTAGGTGTGAGGTGTGCCGCCACGCCATCCGCCACTTGCCGCAAGCGATGCCCTAAGCTCTGGCTCTCGGCACGCTGGAAGAAGGGGTCCTCGCCTTGGCTGCGGGAACGTGGCCACATAGATGAGCCTAGCTGCTCCAAGGAATGTCAATATCGATATATTTTTGCCGGGGCGTCCAGGGTTTGCCCCAATGCTGGAAAATAAGCAGAGTTCATGTTGATCAATATCGATATGAAAAGGACTTTAAAATATAGCATATACGTATACATATACCGTATACAATGATGTATACGTGTAATATGTGTAATGTTGTACCTCTCTCCCTCTGACGATGTTGTACCTGTGTATGTGTGTGTCTTGGCACAATGATCAAGAACATGTGCAGGCCTAAATGCTCTGTATAAATGCGTAGACTTGCCTCGAAAGATTGCTATTGCTTCGCCAATGGATTGGGAAACCAAAAGCGGCGGCAGCCTGGCACCAGGCCTCCAAAGGCTTCGCAGAAATCGCTGACGCTCTGGGGCAGCAAATCCAGCTCACCCGGCGGCCGGCGCTTCAAGTGCACGTGGGTGCCTGAAATCACCGTGGGCAGCTGGAACCATGCAAGAAAGGGGATATATGCCCTATGGGTCAATATTAACCAACCAATCTTGGTGGATAATAACCACGAACAATAGGGAAAACAATGGTTAATGATGGGGAACCAGGGGTACAGGGTTTTGACCCACAGCCATAAAGGTGAACACCGCACCAAAGAGCAGAGTGGTCATTTGCTTTGACCTACAGGCATCTTACTAGACATTTGCGGCTCAGCTTGCGCAGGGCAGTCTTGCAAGCGAATAGCTGAGATGATGCATAATGCTTGGAACTGGAAACCCAATGGCAAGTGTCATCCCCTTCGAAGTGTTTCAGCAGCAGCTTGCAAATTCCGAGGGTCCAAAGTCCCAGAGTCCGTGCTTCTCTGGTATTCTGCCCTGGCAGCGTCAGACTGCGGGGTGAAAGAAACTCAGCAAGGCTCTCCATCACAGGGTGAGGATGGGAAAGTCACCAATGCACATTTTGAGGCTTCGAGCTTCTCACTTTTCATTGCTCCGGCCTGAAAAGCACCATGAAATGTGCCGAGCCATTTCACCACTTCAGGGCTTCGGGCTGCTGGATGGACACACCACGTGGTCCACTGAGACTTCAAATTTTCCTAAGCACCAGGACAGAAGCACAACTTGGAGGCCACCTCTCTCCATCACTATCCATCCCACTCCCGCCAACCAAACCCAAAAAGTACGCCTTGACAGTCAAAGTGATTCAGTTTGGCCATGCCAATCTACCAAAGGAGGGAGTAACACATGAAGCCGTAGAAGGCTTTCAGGAAGGGGCACGCCGCAAATAAAATCTTAAAATCTCACGAATTACCGTGATTGAATTTCACAGATAAAAACGCTCCTCAACACACAAAAGTCGCAAATGCAGTCAATTCACGAGAACATGCCAAAGATATGAGTTAAGGATGGAATTTGAAACAATTAGATCTGCAATCTCCCACGCCTTCCCGAGTGTTCTCGTTGCCACACCGTACCAAGGAGCAGTGAGAAGGGCGTAGCGTTGCCCAGGATGAGCCTGGAAACCTCCGAAGGGTCGGCTCGCGGCTTCTGATGGAATTGATGAAACCATGATAGGCTGGTGAAAAATGGTGAATGGTTACCCTCCGGTAAACTAACATGGCAATGGAAAACCCCCTATTTTGTTAGGAAAACCCTGGGAAATCATCTATTCGTAGTGGATTTTCCATTGCCATGTTAGTTCACCAGAGGGTAGTCATCATTGATTTATCAATTGAGACTTCACTGAACAATGCTGAGCAACTATATATGATAATACGAGTAATGATAGTACGATGCCAGCAATGATATGACGATGCTACTCATCAACAATGGCTAGTAGTGATTACATTGGTAGTGATTGATGATGGTTGAGAATCGGTGATGATGTTCACAATCATGTTTATCATTTTTGTTTTGATTCTGATGCTGAAGATTGATGAATGATGATTCATTTGAATGGTTGATGACAATAATAATGTCGAATAATAATCATTCACAATATTTGTTCATGGACAACGATTTCTTTTAAGGCAACGTTGGGTTAATGATACTGGAATGATTGGGTGCCTCTGATGATGTGAATGGAAATTGCTTCTGCCCAATCATAGATGTCCTGTGATCATGTCCCCTGGTCTTCGACCTTGATAGGGTTACGTAGAAAACATATATCCGTAACGTAGGACCGTAGCATGAATCACCGACCCACCACCAATTTTAGCACTTCCTCAGCTATCCCTGGCGGCGCTGGAACTTTGTTGCCCCTTGTGACCAGCAATTGGCGAAAAAGGACCGTTGAGGAAGCAGGCCACACGCAGTCCACTTCAACATCCACCGGCAGTGAAGAGAAAATGATGGTGATTGATTGTAAATAGAAATGATGATTGCTCGTTGACAATAGTAGCACATACATGATTTTTGTATAATCTTGATGGTTGACTACAAATAAACATGATGCCTGCTAGCCATGCTCATTATTAGCCAAGGGCAGTGAGGGAAAAAACATCCGCCATTTGGAACATTCAAAGACCGCCCGCCTGAACAATATGCTGGTCTCAATCTAGGATCAAATGCCAGCGTGCCGATGATCCCAAGAAGGAAGGCACGAAAACGGGTACACACAGTGAGCAATTCACGCATGTCTCCTTCCACATTCTGCACCGGTTGGTGGTTTCAACCCCTAAAAACTAAAAACTAATCTATTAATAATTAGTAAGTAAAGTAAAAAATGAGTTAATCAAACCACGTTTGCTAGTGATTCACCGGGAAATAACACAATAATAATATTTAAAAACCACCAACGAGTGCAGCGCTTTGCTGATGCATGCGGCCATCCAGCAGTTCAGGTTGCAGTTCTCGCGGTCAAGGGACCGAAGAGCTTGGGCACTCGCACGCTGTGCTCTGCTAAAATCTGCAGCGGTCGACACGGTCCCAATCCCCAGGTATCCTCACAATCGGTTGGGGGATGATAGTGGTTTATGGTGGTATAACCATGGCTAATAATGATTATATATACAGCTAAGTTAGGTCATAGATATGGTGCCAATGATGGTAGGTATAACTTTTTCCAAATGTTAAATGGCGCGAATCAACCGACTTTTAAGTTGGAAACTAAACGTAACTAACAGTTGACTAACAATTGTGGTAGATATAGCTTTGGTTAAATCGCTGATTAATCAACTTACAACTAGGGGGTACCACTCTGTATACTACTACGACTACCTTTCGAATCTTTCGAAACATTCTTATTGTGCACCCAGTGCTGCGGGTTCTTGCGCTGGAGATGGACATGAGCAAACAATAAGAATGGAACGGATTTGCAGAGGGAGTCCAAAGTCCGAGCACATTGAAATCAGACGTCACATGTTCTCAACATAAGAGCCACTGTCGCAATAACTGGTGATCTGTCACAAAAAATGTCATTGTTCCTAGAGAGACACTCGGAATGTTGGCGCAACCAAGGTTAACTCTTTCAACAGACCAAACAACATGCAGGCGAAGGCACGATTGGTGGCATAGGCCCCGAAGACATCAGAAAACTGGGGTCAATGATGGTCAATCTTGGTTAATCACCTGGTCAATGATGGTTCATCATCGTGACTCACCCCAACGGTACAAGTCCTTCGGAGGGGAAGGGGAGGGGGTGGAAGAGTCAGCTGTTCAGAAAGGACATGACATCTCCTGGTCTGGAGTACAGCTCACACAAATGGGCCTCCAGAGAAGCAAGCCACATGAGGGATCAATAGCTTTTCAGTCGTTCCATCACACTCCGGCAAACTAACGTGGTTGCCTGGAAAATCCGCAATGTTCACTGGTTTACCTGTAAAAAATGACTTGTTTGTGAGCTTCCAGGTCATTTCACGCAAGGGTACAACACTTGCTATGGCTGATCTTACCAACGGATATGGACAACCATTGGGCCAACTGGTCATGCCGCACCTGCTGGATGTCCGCATCTCTGAAGAAGGCCAACTCGTTGCCGTAACTCTGCAGATTTCTTTCCCACTTGCCCCGTTCCTGGGGCACAGCAGCATGGGAGCTGAGCGCAGGCTGCTGAGCTGGTTTCCCTGGGAAGTTGCTGCTCTTCCCGTTTCGTTAAGGAATGCAAAAACTGATCGGAACATCGGAAACGCACCATGTCAGCGGTGTTTTGGGGCAAAATACAATGAACGATATCATTTCATCGGCAATTTCATCATTATTCCAAGCACTTTATCTCTCTCTCAATCACCATCTCAAGGACTTTCGTGAGGTTGAAGGTGATCAGGTGACCCAGCCACATCAACAAGCTAACTCCAAGCACTTTATCAGCCACCAACTTTTTTGTTGTGGAGGTGACCCTTATTGGACCACTGTCAATGGTGGTGTGCAAAGGTGATGGCCCCTTGAAGTGTACCGCCCCGTTTTCAGCATGCAGAATCCAGTGTGTGCAGCAGTAATGCCAAAGGACGAGTGATGAACAGGTAATGACATGAATGATCATGAATAGTTACATATGTAGATCGATACACATCACATTTGTGCTATGGATTTATGCAAGATTCTGTTATCGCAAATCTCAGCACATGCGCAGTGATGCATGATGAATCAAATAGTGACCCGGCGGTGTGCAGTGTAGGTTGGGTATCAGCATCTGATGTTTTGCTGCATCACCCGCTGCCGTCTCCAGTGAGCCGCGGGATTTTTTCTCAGCATGGCATCATGGCACCAGTCAGGCCGTGCGAGCACTAGGTCAACCGCAGCTGTCCGATATCCCATACCATGAGACACGATCGGTCCCTTTTCAGCAATGGATCATCCAAGATTATCATCCATGAATTTTCCCTACCCTTGTTGCCCCAACCCAGTTTTTCCATTCAACAGAACATTGCACCAGGTACATCTAGGATGCATCACCTATCATAAGCACTCAGTTGAAGAGATCCTCGTCGATCTGCTGTCGATGTCGGAGAAAAAAGCGGCCATAGGGGGGATCCACACCTGGGTTTTGCTGATGTGATAGGGAAATATACCAACAATTACCAATGTGTATGTGCCATGGTCAATGATGTCACCATTATCGTGAATGAACTGGTTTCCAAGCGAACGATTGCCAACATTGAATGTACCGACAAATCAAGGTCAATAAGATTCAATATGTAGAGTTGCTGGAAAACTTCTGCACCGTATGTGTTCTCTCACAATGATTGCTATAATTCCATGGTTGACCGGTTGACCTGTTACATGACCATCCCTGGCTGCCTAGTTTCTGACTCGAAATACTGACCAGTGCTGGCATTGACAATTGGATATGCCGAGGGTGCTGCCCCCCAAGCTGTGTTTACTTTTTATTTCTGTAGCCATCGTCAGTTGCAAATCAATCAAATCTCACTTGAATGCCAATGCTTTCAACTCAGTATTTGGCTGGATTTTACCAAATTCAGTTCTTCTTCTCCATCGCCCTCTCGAAAGTTTAGCCGGGAGCTAAAGGCGAGCACACAGCCCAATGCCAGAAGCAGTTTCTCAGTGCTGGATTTTGCCACTATAAATTCCATGATGTCCATGATTTGCCACTGTATCCAAGATAGTTTCCATGGATATACAGTTGTGACATACAGCAACCATTGAATAAATTATAACAGATTCATGGAATACCATTGAATTCATGGAGTCATGGAAATTCCAAGATAGTTGTTTCTATGGATAGATTCACCTGCTTTCAATTCAGTTGGATGCTGGATTTTACCATATTTCACCACTATAAATTCCATGAATTTCCATGATTTAACCACTCCGAAACCATAGGTAACAGCTGGATTCGCAGCCCAGGCACAGGATCTCACCACCATTGGAAGCTCCACCCATAGTGGTGAGGTGCTTGGTACAACCACCTGCCGCGACTCCACCGGAAGCAGCCAGTATCACGGGCTGAGGGGGGGCTGGGGAGGGACCTGGGGACCTTGATTGAACGAATTTCAGTGAACAAGGGACCAAACCTTCCAAAATAGGGACCAAAACGTTGCAAAATCGAAACTCAACAGAGTTCTGAGATGTTCTGAGCATATTGGACATGCACGAGCTGCACAAGTTTGATCTTGGGGTTGGTTGGCTTTGGGCAGTCTGTTTAACGAACTTCGCGCTATCTTAAGTCTCTTCCCATGTTTGCCCGCCAAGCACAATTCTCCTACTTCTGCTCACGGGACTCTGGTTAATGAACCATCCAAAATTTCACCATCAATGCGGTTTACTCCCAACAAAAAGGCTCCTTTCTTGACAGCTGAATCTCCCAATCCCCACCGAAATATCAACGGTAATGGTGAATAACAATTCTTGATAGTTAAGAACAAGTATCAGTGATCTGGGCTAAGGATGTTGAGTCACGGCCACGAATCACCATACTCACGCACAAACAACCACCATAATCCCACCAGAATCTCCACCATTGATGACTTTACATGGCTATAAATCACCATAATCATTGATCACTGAGCACCCATAAGTGTGCCATAAATCGAATCCCTTAGAATCCAACCCCCCAACCACCCCCCCAGGTCCCATCCCCCACCTCCTCAGCTCTGCCATACTGCGCCGGTGCTGCTCCCGTCGTCGCCTCCCGCAGCTCTCGCTGCCAGGTGCTCCCGGGAGCCGCGCCGTCCATCAGCGGCCGCGGCGTGGCGGCGGCCGGGAAGCTGCGGATGCTGCGGGTCCACCAGCCCACCATCAGCGTCAAGCGCCGCGACGCGCCGGTGACGGCTTGGGGCTCCTACGTTGGGAGACGCGCGGAGACGTGACACATGGAGTCATCAAGTATACCTTATATGCATGCGATGAAAAAATACATTGATATTGGGATAAAAGAGTACATGTTACTATGACTTTTTGTGAAGGTGTTCATGTATCAGCATTGAGAATGAGTCTGGAATACATTATATTCAGTTCGAACTCCCTGTATAGACTCATTCAGAACTTAAAAGAGAATCATGTGTGTGAAGTGTTCCCTCTTGATGGGCGACCACCACGCCAGACTCTTTGGAATGTTGCAAGGGAAATCCATGAGTTGTGAATGGTTGACTCGACACCAGCTCAGCGCTGAGAAAATGCCGGCATGGTGTCATGGCCCTGATGAAAGTTTCAAACTCCAGTGCTGCTTGAACGCCATCCCCACATTAACACCCAACCACGCTTTAACAGCTCAGATTGTTGAGAGCTAACCAAGCTGAACAAGCCAGAACTCTCTTGGTTCATAGAATGTTCACCTGGTATGTTTGGAATTGCCATCGCCATCAGCAATTCGAAGCCATCTGGTGGTTTCCGAAAATAGTGTATCAACCAAATCATCCTTCATTAGCGATTTATAGGAAATAAACCCAACCATAGCTCAACCAAATCATCCTTCATCAATGATTTATAGGTAATAAACTAACCCCAACCATAGCTTTGGGGTTCCCTACGCCGTAAGAAGCCACCCTCCGAAACATGCGATTTCCGCGGGCCACTCAGCAGCCGCTTGGTCTCCTCCATCCACGGCCTTCCAGGCATCACGCCATGAAGGTAGCTGCCATCGAAGAACAGCTGCCTACAACAACGGTAGCTGTGGACGTGACCCAACTGCTCCGTGGATGGTGGGTGGATTCACCAACACTTGCCGATCCAATTCTATATATGCATGTATGCTGGGATACCACAGTGGATACCCCACACCAGCTAAACCTTGGGGAAAAACGGTTTTTCGGGAGTACCGGACCATCAAAATGCGAACCATGGCAGCCTCGGATGGCTGGTGGTTAGAATCACCCAGGTCAGCCATTCACCGCCATTAACACGGTAGTACCATCAACCATCAATAGACCATTCAATGACCCTGCTTGACCATTAACTATCAACAAGTTTGAATTCAAATGGCTATGGGTCAAAACCCTGTACCCTTGGTTCCCCCAAAAGTAATCATCGCCATCGTATTCCATCTCACCGTTCTTGTTGGTTTGTTACTGTGTCAGTGTCCCCAATCAAATGATACTTAAATGCTTGACCCATGGCCATACTTGGCATATCCCCTGCAATTATTACTTATCATCCCCTACAGCATTATTGACCATTAACCAGCAATGTAACTATTCATTGGTTGGTCATGTGATCTGGTTGGTGGTTTCAACTCATCTGAAAAATATTTGTTAACCACCCATTTGTTAATAGGTACTAGTGAAAATCAGAAAAATCTTTCAAACCACCAATCCTTTACCATTGTTTTCCCTATAGGTTAATTGGCTATTCACCACCCTTATTGGTTGGTTCATATTGGCCCCTAGCAACCAACCAATAAGGGTGGTGAATTGGGCGCGGCCGGTGGAATTGTTCTCCCTGTCCTTCACCCAATTCCACCGGCCGCGCCTCCCCATGCGCGGGCGTACCAAGGCGCCGCATTCTGCGGCGGCCGCGCCCAGCCCAGGCCGCTGGCTTGTGACCAGCGTGGCGCCGAAACGCGGCGTGTCCTGCAGCCAGGTTGATGACCAACCAACCTGGCTGGGGATTTCTAGCTGGTTAACCGGCCAAAAATACAAGTATAAAAATGGTTCATCATACAGGTTAAGCTACGTACCGGCACTATACCAATACTACAATGGATTCAAAACGCTGCTCGAAAGACATGTGTTACGCCGGTAGTGGGTTAGAGATTATTTTCACCGTCACCAGCAATGGGTTGATATTGAAACGTATTCATAAATATTCATGTTCATCTTAAAATATGCTATATATTACAACAAACCACCACACCATCAGTATCCACCAGCTGGACTGTAAGTAGCTGGTACCATCAAATCTTGGAAATATGTGGGGGTAAACCGCTTCAGGTGTCGCCCAACTGCCGTGCAGCTCCCCAGCCTCACAGAGATACACCACGCTGCTCACTGCGGGATGCTCCACGTAGGTGCCCCCAGAGTCTCTCAGCATCTGTTCCTCAGTCGCGAGGCAGGGATTGACCGAAGCTGAAGGCAGGGATGGACACCCATTTGGAGCCACCGCAAAATGCAGCCATCTGGCTGTGGGTCAAGCAGTCAACCAACAATAATGGTGGATAATAACCTAGAAGGAAAACAATGGCTAATGGTAGGGGAACCAGGGGTACAGGTTGTTGACCTACAGGCGTCTCTGGCTCCAGACTTCATCCAAATCAGCAGGATCTCTTTACAAAGCGACAATTCCAGGAAACGATCCCCAAATCTCATGGCCCCCTGGCTCGACATGCCCGATGATCTGCTTGTTTTGAATGCCTGATATTCTTGTTTTCGCACCAAAAAAAAACACTTGTGCTCCATTTTTGCCACGCTGCATTGGTGTCATAATGTAAAGGATGTCCGTGCCATTGATCCGGAGACCTCTGATGTACCCACCATTCTGCCACGGTCAAATTCTTGTTGACCTGGCACGCAAGAAATGACTCCCGTGCCGCAGTATCCAGATGCGAAAATGGCGGACATTCCCAACGTGTAATCTCTTTCTATTGACACTTCATGGGCTTTAGATCTCTATTGCCGGCTTTCTCCGTCGAGGCCGTCTCGAGGCGATTCTTGTCTGGGAGCAACCCTGGGGACACCATTGATGGTCTCCCTGGTTGTGAACCCTGGCAGTTCATGGCTTCCTGCAGCCCAACCAACCTACCCAGCCCACCGGTGGCCTCAGGTGCTACTTCCTGGAGACTGGGACGCATGGCTTCAATCAGCTGATCGATGATGTGATCGCGGCAGTTGGGGCGGTGGGCGTGGGAGTAGAAAGTCACCTCCGGGCTGTGGTATCCTCGGGGAAGGCCAGGGCGGGCGGGACTGGAGGTGAACCTGGTTGAACCAGGGGTTGAGATCACCATTGCCGTCATTAACTATAGGGGGCTGAGATCACCATTGATTGCCAACCTTTGGATCCGTTAGTTTATGATTGTTAGTAATGGTTGGCTTACGTTTAACCCCAGTTGCGCACAAATAAATTGAATGTCAGTAGTCAACACACATTAAGCCTCCAACTCATATCACAATCTTAGCATTGCGAAGACTCACGTAGTTTTTTATTCTCAACAAATCAGAAAAAAAACACAATCTTTAGAAAAAGACTCCAGATCTATCTTTAATCTGAACGTGTTCCCAGAAAATAACATCATTTTTTTACGCTCAAAAATCCCAGGAAACAAAGCCATCAATCAATAAAGTTGATTGATCCCAGAAATCAATCCTGAATCTGAATCAAAACAACTATCAATCAAAAAACAATCATCAATCAATTGTTTTTGATTAAAACAACTATCAATCATCAATCATGGTCATCAGTCATGGTCAATCAAAACAACTATCAATCAATCTGACCATGAAAGTTGACCATGACTGATGACCATGACTGATGACCATGTTGAGTTTTAAAAACTTCAAGCTGACCGTGAAAATCGCCTGCGCCAAGCAACGATGGTCATCCCAGTAGCTGGCAGAGGGCTGCAAGGCGTCGCGGGCCCTCCTGCCACGGCCATGGCACTGCGACGTGGGGGCCATCAGGACTTGGTGGCGCAACTGGATCCCTTGCCCAGTGGATATTATGTCAAATTATCACCCCAAACTCTGGATTTTGGTGGATATTATGTCAAATTATCACCCCAAACTCTGGATTTTGGTGGATATTATGGCAAATTATCCCCACAAACTCTAGGGATCTACAAAATATTTGGCAAGAATGGCTTAGTATTCCATGAAAATTCTGGCAAATGATTCCCCAAAACTCTAAAGAAGTCAATCTTAGTGGATCTGTCTCCCCATCGCCATCTGTCAAGTTGCAGCGGCACCAGATTTTAGCTGATATCATTTGGCTTTTTTTCCCATGAACACTGAGAATCTACGGTAAATTTCTGGCCATAAGCAACCTAGATGAATACGAACTGATGATCAACTGGAAATCTCATTGAAGTCATCATAAATCACAGAATCAGTTTCAACTTTAGGGCAAATTGTGTTAAACCGAGCGATTGATGCGCATGATGACGGTCCCAAGTTGGATTTCCAGACTTGGCGCTACATATTGGTTGTTTGTCAAAATAGGGGTACCCCTAAATCATCCAGTTCATCAACGATCTATAATAACAAACCAACCATTTTTGAGGTGCCCTATTTTGAGAAACCACCACATTCAACATATCTTGCGCACAAACCATTGCCAAGCCGGGCTTGCGAAAGTGGCTCCCTTCAAAGGCTTCAGGGCAATGTAATCAAAGAGCGCAAGGAAGCACTGGTGCCAAACCCTCGTAGTCCGAAAGTGCGTCATGGCGTCATGGTTTCGTGGAGAACTCAGCATTTCCAGCGATTGATGGTTTCCACCCCAGAAGTATATGTCTCATTTTCAATCATTATGAATCACCCGACAGCATTTCCAACCTCATTCAATAACCATTTGCCGCCACTAGGCAGTTGTCAAGCATAACCAAGGGCTACTAACCATCATTCACCACCATCACCAGCCAAGCGTGGTTGGGTTCTTCGCCTCCCAAGGCACATCCCTTGTGGCCACCCAGCAGCTTGTCACCTTACAAGATCCTCAGGAAGGCCATGGTCAAGCACCTCAGGAAAGCGATGATGAAGTCAGATTGGAAGTTCTAGGGAACCCCACAAAAACCGCTGGCTTACCACTATAAATGGTTATATATGATTGGATGATTGTAAAATCTTACCTCTATAAATGGTTATCATTATCATTGGATGATTTAGGGGTACCCCTATTTTGAGAAACAGCGATGGTGATTGACTATGCTGATGGTTTAAAATGGTGATGCTTGATAGTGCTTGGCAGTCGTGAATGCAAAATATGTGATGGGTGTTGTTGATGATGATGACAACAATGATGATGGATGGTGGCTAATCGTTGTTGTGATTGGTAGTGGCTTTGGTTAAAAAATATATATAGTCATAGTTTAACATGCTAGTGCTGCTAGTGGTTGCTGTTGATTGTTTTTGATGATGGTAGTTGATCGTGGTTGGTAGTGGTCAATAGCGTCGTCAAAACGCCTCCGTGCCACATGGCCTCGCTTGCAGTAGCCCACAAGCGGTGATGCCGCTGATCGTCATTGCCATCATTTTGAGCACCCCAAATTAGACCCAAAATGATGAAGAACTTGGGGGGCACACATGGGAAAACCAGGTATGTGGATCATCGCATGCCAGGATCATCCCGAATTTCTTGCCCTGCAAGCGGTGGATACACACCAGCAACAACAGAATGTGAGGCAGCCCTCCTAATAGCACAATTCCGCGGCCAATATGGACCCAGCAACTTGCAGGAAGAAATCTGGCGGTTTGGACTCACAGCAGCTTTCAGTCCAAAGATCATTTGAGAGACGAACCTGAGTTTGGAGTCTGGCCCGGGCAACTTGAGTAAACGTCCTAGATCTGGTTTGCAAACCGAGTGCAGTTTAAATGCTTATATACTTGTAAGGACGTTTGTCAACCAGAGTACAATCAAATGTTGACCAATCAGCAGGTAGACTTTCGCGGTAAGCGTTTGGGAGTGCCAACGTTTGTAGCTTGACGACTGCTGATTGCAGGAATCCTGCACAGTTACTATCTAAGTGCTGGGGCTTGAACCTGGGGAGCTGCAACACCCGCCAACAAAGGAAGGAACATGCTGCTTGCCAAACATGTTCCAAAGTTTGTAGCGTGATGAAAAAAACGGCCAAAACACTTTCTCAGTTCTTTCCTGACTCAAAACTCATATGATTCCATCATGATTCCCTACTGTTCAACCGACGTGTCATCTTTATCATCTCTTTTCTAGGTAACATGCAGCCATTCAAAGACATGCCATGACCGGAAAAGCCAGCGGCTGCTGTTCAAATCACCGGAAGACCCAGCTCTGCCAAGTGCTCGTCCGCCTCCTAGCGTCCGATATTGTGGATCTGCAGCAGTGGTTGTTTTTGGTCGGGTAGGAGAATAATGGTTAATGAAATTGGGTTATAAGTTATTATGAGTTATAGTGGCTATATCGGTTATAGTTATGATGGTTGATAGTGATCTTTGTCTGCTTGGTGGTTTCAACCCTGTAAAAAGTATGTATTAACTACTATTATTAGTCAACCAACCCACCGTACGTTTATACTTTGGAATATAGCAAATGGTTCAAACACCAACCAGCTCTAGTAAAAACTCCTGTTTGAAAAACTCAACCTTTGTAAACAAATGCACAAATTGTTGCGTAAGACATTGCACTGGTTGCAATGTTCACACCATGTATGTCCAACTTCTTGTCACTGGTGTGACGACCCAGCAGAAAATACAATAGAACACATTACAACCATACTATATGCATCTGTACGTGCGCCAACGAATTCAGCACACGCCGCCCGTGTGTGGGTGTGCCGGATGCATGGGTGGATGGAGGGTTGGATGTGCGTGTTCTGAAAACTGTATCATGACTCGGACATGCGGTTTGATATGCGCTAATTGTTCGATTGCCAAGATATTTAAAAAAACAAACACCGTAAGCATCCATGTCAGTGTTGCTCTTCCCATGTTAGTTCCCCCACATTTTCTATCAGAACAAGTGTTTGGCGAATATGCATCTGCCAACATCACGATCGTCATATCCTGGAACCACCTCCGCACTAACTATTTGTAGTAAACTGGGGGTGGTTTATGAAGAAATGGATCCACCATTACTGATCAAAAGAGTTACGCTTTCCCTATGGCATCGCTGATGGACCATGGCATTAGCCAAGTCCTCAAGTGGCATGGCGGTCTCACCAGTGACTAAGCGTCATCAACTTGGACCATGGAGTCACCAGGCTTGCCATGAGGTTGACCAATTGATTGAGGGCGACCTCCCTCCCCCCCAAAAAAGTTGCCCTTGCGTCGGTGTGCCTTTGTGCACAACTCATTCAGCAGCCTCTGAAGGTGAAACTGGTCCCAACAGTAAGCTCATGTAAGGCCACGTACTTGTCCACTATTATCTATTGACATTGCGTTTTCTCGGTAGCATATCGTGTGGCATTATATTTTCAGTATTTTTCACTGTGGCAGGGCAAAGCCAAAGTTACATCACTGATATTGACAGCTGCGCAACGTAGGAGTAGAAAGCACCGTGAAAAAATAGAGAATCATTGAATCAAACGTGATTTAACATCTGCATGCAACAATGTTGCGACGCAATGGTTGCTTAGTCTCCCTGCCCAGCTTACCGCCCTCGGCTGCTTGCCTTGAAATGTCCAAGTTGGCATCCTTGGAGCGCCAAATAGAAACGACAAAGGCGTCCCACTTCTGCATCCTTTGGGTGCCTGGCAGGCTGATGGAAAGCTCACATTCCGGAACCCTAATCCAGGAAGAGCCGTGCAAAAGCCACGCTTTGGGCAATGGCATCCGTGGTCTCATTGTCAGCCTTCTATTTCAAAGACTGCTTTGCCAACAAAACTGGGACTTGCAGCACATTAGGTCGGAAAACAAGGGGAACATCTGAAAGTTAACTCTGTGTGGAGAGAGAGCTTCAGCCATTAAAATCATTGGATACCCTTCTTAACTCATTCCTTTGTGCAAACTGATTACCATGACAGCTTTCATCGATAGTTCGCCCTATTAACCATGCTGCTGATAGCTCAGAACCCTTGTGGGGAATCACTCCCAATATGCCCTGGGACCAACCATATGTGATCGATGAACCATCTAAATCACCGACGAAAACCATATTGGGAATCATTAACCACCCTGTAAACCCTAGAATCAACCATAAAACCATCTTAACCATCTAAAAACACCAATGATCAATAGATAATTCACCCCACTAACCATCCCAAACCCCAGCCGTTGGTTCATCCCACGACGTCACCCAGCACGACACACCCCGGGCGCCACGCAACGGTGTGCCGCGCCGCGCGCCTCGCAGAGCGCTGCAAGGCTCTCCGCAGCAACTGCTCTTCGCCCAGCTGATCGCCCAGCGTGCGGCGACGGATGGCCAGCTGCAGCCTGGGGGTCCGCACGACGACTGATGGGGGCTGGGGGTAGGGGACGGGGGTGACGGGGACGGGGGTAGGGGACCGGGGTAGGGGGAAGGAGGTGGGGGACCGGGGTAGGGGGAAGGGGGGAAGGAGGGGTTGGAAGGAGGGGTGGGTGAATGGCTGGTTTAGTTCATGGCTATAGTGGTCAAGGGTCAATGTCAATGATGATGGTTTATCAATGGTTGATGAATGGTTTACGAAATGTTTATTGATTGTTGATGGCAATGAACTGGCGAATGATGGTGGATCATCATGCTTCGCTTTGTAAAGGTTAGTAAGGGCTAATACGGATTACACATATTAATGGTGGTGGATACTCATGAATGGAAATGGCCGATCATTATTACAAGTGGTTGTCAGTAGTTGTTTATTGCTTATATATTAAAAAGTTGGTGATGGTAAAAAACAACAATGATTAGTAATGGCCGGAATCATGACTATGATAGTGGCCTTAGCAATGCTAATGGGAAATCATGGTGATTGGGGAACGTAAATGATGGTTTATTTGTAATGGTCATGGCAAATGATAGCAAATGATGTCTAATCAATGCCAATTCTGGTCGGTAATTGCTAAACAATACGGGCACAATGATTCAGAATGGTTAATCACACCCAAATAACGGAATGATGGTTCAGAACAGGGGTCAGCAACGTTTAAAAGCGCCTGGTTTTAGTACTAACCAGCAATGGTGGTGACAAAATGTTCGAGTTAGGAGAGAAATGATGATATAGATGGATGCTGGATGATAGCCAGTTGACTCGTAAATAAACGCTTGAAGGATGGTTCGTAGGTGGTTGCTAGGTGATTGATGGATGGTTCACAGGTGATTCATGGATGGCTCATAAATGGATATACAATGCACAGTTGATAGGTAGCTAACTGCTGTTTCCTGGGTGCTTCATGGCACACTGCAACCCAGCAACAGCTTGCTCGCGGAGAAGCGGTTCATTTTTCACGAAGTTGTGCCATCAAGCGATGCATGGCGGCGCAACAAGTGGTTGATGTTGGGGACGCTCCCAACAAAATACCACGAGGTAAAGTTCATCATGTGCTCCTGCTGAGTGGGGGAGATCGCCTGTTCATTTCGCGTCCCCTCAATCTGAGGGTCTTGGACTGATGGCGCTGGAGAGAGAGAGAGAGAGAGAAAGTTCATCATGTTGGCACTTTTTAAGTTGATACCTGTGCATCTGGTTCCATCTCAAGAGCACATCTTAGCTTGCAGTCGTCCGTCCATTTCAGCTTGCATCACATGGACTAGATATATAATCAGTTGCCACAGTTTCCACTGTTACAGTAACTGCTTCTACCGTTCACTGAAACTCTTTACATGTGCATGTGCATCTGAGCCCTGGTTATGGTAAACACCATGCCATCACCAGTGCAAGCTATCAGAACCAGAATGACCGAAATGATCTGCAGTTGGATGTTGGTAGCTGAGAACAGCTGCCAGCCATCCATGGACGTGCCCACTGGAAACACCCATGGGCGCCCCAGACCCGAAATTGCGATGAACTTGGGAAACCTTGTGGGTCGAGGCTCGTGTTTCTGGGGGATCTCTGAACAATCGCTGCGACAATGTTGGTGAATCAATGGAAACCACCTCTACTCAGGCAATCTTTAACCGGAATGACTACAAATGGTGATTAGCTCGCGCATATCAATCCTTGCCGACTACGGATCCCCGGAATGCCAGGCACTGCTTGTCTGGTCGGTGGTTTCAACCCCTTCCAAAAAATATGTTTGTTCAACCAGCCAACGGTTTGGTGATACGAGGGAAAATAAAAAATGATTGAAACCACCAACCAGGTGTTCTCGGGCATGCATAAAGCCCAAAAACCTGGCAAGTGAACTCTGACCGACTTTATTGGACACTTGCACGCAGGATACATATCCCATTCTACAAGGTTTCCCAGCCAACACCTGCCACAAATTGCTGAGTCGTTCGAATGGACTCTGCAAAGCGAACTGTCGAACATATTCAACAATGACGTCTTGCAAAACAATGCATACTTAGCAACTGCAAATCAATCTAGGACAATTGCAGAAAAGCACGAAACAACTTACTCTACTTTGTAACTATCACTTAATACCACGTGTGCATCGAAAAGGGGACGAGAAGAATTGCATGCCACTGGAGGTCACAGTGCGAACGAGCCCACAACGATGAACAGGCCCCAATCAAAACAATGTAGATGACATCAAGCTACAACTAACAATTCACCATGGCTGGCGAAGCATCTTTTTCTGTGGGGGACATTTCTCAGCGCGAAACTCTCAGCTGCAGCTTTTCCAGGGCATGATGGAAGATACCAGAGCAAAACTACCCTAAGATACCTTACTTGTCTGCAAATTTCTGCACGTTTGGCAGTTCGGGTCTATGAAGCAGTGGACCAGTCACAAGCTGGACATTCACAGAATCAAACACATGGCTATAAACATCATGCACACATGTATAATTGCATATTTAAAATGCATTCAAACACATCCACTGACATGACACTTTCATGCACACATGCATTTGCGACCTTTCATTACGCCTCATGATTGCCATTGCAATACCATACCTGTTATTACGTTGCATTTCATTGTATTACATTTTGTTGCATTAATTTACATTTCATTGCAGTACCTTTCCTTCATGTCATGAAATTACATATCATTTCATGACAGTATATTAAAATAGTTACAATACATCACATTTCATTACAGGAAAGTGCATTACAGTAGATTACAGTCATTGTCATTCACATGTCATTCTCTTACATTTCATTACAATAAATTTCATTTGATTGAAGCACATTCTGCAAAACATTTCAGGAGAGTACATTGCATTTCATGACACCACATTACATGCCTTTACGATAAAGTACAAAACTTGTCATTTTTATGGATATATCACTGTATTCAAATCATCTTATACATTGAAATTCATCTTTCACGGTATGTGTACGTTGAAATGTGTGCGCTCACTCGCTCAAAAGATCGAGTTCGTCACAGGCTGTTCATCGCTTCGGGTCGCCATAAGGACACTGCGGTGCTTCTGGGAGATATGGACCTCCAGCCCTGGTCGCAGCGGCAGGAAATGGTCACGTGGATGATGGTGAATGATGGTTCTTATAGTGCTTACTGGACGGTTAATCTATGATAATCTATGGTTTATCTATGATGATCTATGGTTAATCTGCGATAATGTATGGGTATTCCAAGGTCACTTGATGGTTAACCTAGGGTCCATGGGTGGTTGTAATGATGGGTAGCCATGCTGTATCTATCATGGTCGGCTAAGGGTCAAACATGGTGATGATCAAGCATCGACGCTGGCCAAGGCCAAATCTTTGTGATTTAGATGTATGATGATTAGTTGATGAATAGCTATACGAATGATGATGTAGTTAATGATGATTAGTCAATACAATGATTAGCTTGATTAGTTGCTATATCATTAACGATTAGTTGGTGTATAATAATTCAGCTGTATGATGATTTAGTCAATGATGGTTAGTACTGTTCAGCAATATGCTTGGTGTCCGTCCTGTTTTGATCATGGTTAGAATTCTTACTCATCAATAACGATTCTAACCACTATAGTCACATCATGTCACATCATAAACCAAAGTTGGGTGAAGCTATTCAGAATCAGCCAGAGTAACTGTGAACGACAAATACAATGTTGATCTCCCTGGTAATAGGCCGTCACAATTAATGAACAACACTGAACGACCGTGGATCATCATTATTTGGAATTACCTGTCAATTGTGCTTGACACTTCTACACCGGCAACTGACCATATGGAATGACAACCAACAATGCAAGCAATTGGTTTTGTTCCGCAGTGGTTGGGACATTGCCCTCAAATACACCGTCACAAGTTCACAGCCGGATTGCTTTAACGACCAGAAGCCGTAAGTGCCGTAGGGGTCACCTTTTACGGACTCAAAAGTACTGCATTCCCAACATACAATAACTATAAAAGATAGAACTAAGCTATCAACTATTTGTAGTTTACATAAACTATAAACATATAACAACTCAGCTTACAAATGTTACATGACATACATTATACAATATCCCAAAAACAAATGGCAGTGGGTCAAAACCCTGTGCCCCTGGTTCCCCATCATTAACCATTGTTTTCCGTATGGTTTGTTGGCGATTATCCCCAATTATTGGTTGATTAATATTGACCCATAGCCATATATAGCTGGTATATCCCCTACTATTGTCACTTGTTATACCAAATTATGAACCACTAACCAGCTAGTTAAACACTATTAGTTGGTTGGTTGTTAGCCAACCAATAAACCAACTCAGCGGTATCGGCTGCTCAGCTGTTGCCCAGGCGCTTTGAAGCGAAAACACGCTTAGCCCAGCCCATGCGACGGTCACAGACTCGTTTGCTGCTTCGTGTGTGCCAGTAGTTGGTGCCTGAGCGATGGACCTATATAATATATAAAATATATAATATATAAACATAATATAATGTATAAATTATAATATATATATACATATAAATATATACAACTACTTAATGCATTGACAAGGCATTGTGGTAGTCCCTAAGCATCATGGCCTATCGTGGCCAATCATGGCCTATCATGGCCCATGACCATCAAACAGGATTTCGGGCACTGATCAATCGCGTAGCAGTTCCCATGCTCGCTGCAGCGCAAGGAATACACCCATGGTGGGCCTGGTAGGGACTCCATCGTGGGGCCGAATCGGTGAGAGAAACCATGGATCCATTTGGTGGTGTCGTGCACTCGTCGACAGTAGCCATAGCTCATGTCTCAACTCTACGGCTGAAGGGTTCAAAAATTACCAAGCTCAAAAGCTGCACGTCCCTGTGGTACACCAACATTGTGTGAACAAACAAATGTTGGGCTCTGGGGGTTCTGTCTTTTTCTTTCGGTGTCTCTCTCTCTCTCGCATCGCTGCCACTATTTAAGTAAGTCCTGTGGCATCTGATGACCCGTTGCAATCAACATCTTGGCAACCCACGAGGCAACTTAGCTTAGATGCTTGCATTCAAGTTGAGGTCTCCTCAACAATTATCCCAATGTGGTGAGCACCCTGCACTGTGTGCCCTTACAACGGCCGCCAATGCTTCAATCCAAAAATGTGAAGGAACAATCTATTAATCAACCATTATTGGTTATCACTATTGACAAACCACTATGACTTGTAAGCATTGTGGTTTGTCAATAGTAGTAATTCATAGTAATGTTCCTAACTTCACCATTACTTCACCATTAGTAACCACCATTTCGTTACGGAACAACCTGGGCCACAATAGCCGCGTCCGACCTTGACCGCGATCTGATGAAATGTCGTATTCCTTGAAGCCTTTCTTACCTCGGTTTAACGTTCACCCCGCGCGGCCACAGTCAAGGTTTCCGGTTAAGCATCAGTAAAGTATTCAGGATGGGCTACATGATGCCACACGTGAAGAAAGATTTATTTGGATGCTTCAGAAACACCTGGTTTGACACCCCAAGATGCGTGTTTTTCAGATCATACTTGTGACTGGTTGTGAAACTCCCATCTGGCAAATCCTCTGAGAGAAACGCATGTGTGAAAAAACTCCTTCAAAAAAATGACCCCAGCATTGGGAATCTCGAAATGAAGAGATTTAACACAAACCTAAGTTTACAAAGCAAACCACGGACTGTCCAAGTGCTTTCCAGGCGAACTGGCCTCCAACAAAACAGCGTCCGGCTTTGCGCATCCTGTTTTGAACCCCCCCTCAGCAACACCAATTTCCCATGCGATGATGGGCAGTCCTATCCAACAGTGACTTGACCAACCGTAGGGGATGCCAAGCAGTGCCATGCGATTGCCCAGTTGCAACGGTCCTCAAAGTGATAGTTGTGGGTAAGCTCGTCCAACGTGATTGAACCCGCAAACTCCTTCCTGGCCACGGCGTCACTTGAGGACCCGGGTTCCTGGTTCCCTTACGGCAGAGCTTTGCCACACAGTTGGCTGATGCAGAGTTCAGCAGTGATTACAGCATGACATCTCAGCATGTCTCCTTTCATGCGTGGCATCCGATGCCTGCCATCCTGGTGCCATCTTCTGCTGTTCAAAGACTAAGTACGGCAATGGGCCACATGAATTCATAGGTAATGTACGGTTAATGTACCAAGCAGCTACAGTACGGACATGTATGAGCAACAATGAAGCAACACATACATGTGCCCAAAGAAAAGGAACATGTCCAAGTGTAGCGACAACATGTGACAACATGTGCGCTATGCTTTCGTCTCTCATGAAATCTAGACCAACCCCCGGAATCCCTGCATGTTTCTCGATGCTCAACCACTATACTCGCTGCTAATGTTCACCATTGCTAGCTGTCGATCAAACATGTTAAATTACAAAAAATGTTGGCTCATCATTGCGTTATAATGTATATAACCATGAGACATGTTCGTTCAAAACGTTTCATCAGACATTACATAGTATAACCATCCTGAAGTAGAAAGAATATCCCCATATTCAATATCAAACCATTTACCAGCGTGGCGGCTGGTCCAAGAACTTCTACTTCAGGATCACTTAGCTTTGCTGTTGAGATTAATCAGCCCTGATATTCAACAAACAACTGTTCAAAAAAAGTAATCATATGCAACTATGCAACATATGCTCCTCACCACATTCTTACCACATCATTCCCATCTCATTACCACTTTACCACCATAAAACCCTTAGAAAAGCAAAACATACCACATGATTGGCGTATAATTACCATACAACATACCCTATTCCTACCACATAACTCCCATAGAACATACCAGATTCGTACCATACCATTATAACTCCCATAGAACATACCATGTTGGCTTGGTCCCATATCACTACCATAAAACCTTTAGGCAAAAACCTCAGCCGTTTCCAGGCGGAGAAGCCCACAGCGACACCGGCGGGGCGGCTCCTCCATGTGCAGGTCCGAGACCACGCTTCACCCGGCTTGCACTCGCCCCCGTGCTCGCTGCAGCCTTGCCTCGGCCGCCCACGGGATGCCAGGATGCCACTCCCTGAAAGTGGCTGCTGGATGTTGATGGTTGGTGTTGATGGTTGGTGATAGATGTTGGTGATGGATGTTGGTGATGATTGGTGTTGATGGTTGGCCATGATGCTTGATGTTGATAGTTGATAGTTGACGGTCAATGTTGATTGCTTCGATATTCAATTCGGATCAATGAAAACGATAACCCACAAAGATGTTCATCTACCTAAGTTCTGTAGTACTGCAGTTGGGCAGCACTGCTCTCTGTGCAACAAAACAGTGAGACATACACTGAAACGTCAGACCTTTCCCACGTTGATGGCAGCGATGCCACTGCAATCCAGTGCTGGCAAAGAGAATTGAATGCATGCTCATTTCCTAGCTCAATGCCCCATATCCATCCATTGATTGGTTCTGTTCTTTTTTACCCATCAATCATCAATATAAATTCATCCATTGTCTACCCGCTTCTTTGCTATTGAACGCGCGTTGCCTTTGACAAATGAGACAAGATTGAAGATGGGAGTCCACCCCTTAACAATCAAGAAGTAAGTTTGTTTGTTCTTGAATCTATCCAAAGATAAACCCAAAAACATGTGTGCATTGTGAAATAAACAAAACTGAAAGAACAAATACATAAATAGATACATATGTATATGCAAATACGAAAAAAATAGATGTATGTAACTAAAAATTGTATAAATTCAAAAAAATGAAAACATATATAAAGAAATAATTCAATAGATAAATACATTTAAATAAACATGTATATATATATATATAAGCGCAAAAATGATATATATATATATATATACATATATACATGCAAATAAATATAAATATATAAATATAACTAAATATATATATATATATATACATATATAAATATATACATGCAAATATAAATAAATTTTTATATATGCAAATGAATAAATACAAATATATATATATATATATATATTTATTTAAATTGATATATATATATATATATATATAAAGATGTAAAGCCGCACTTTTATCCCTATCTCCGCAGCGAGTTTGTCACAAACTAAAACACGACAGTACAAATAACTGGAACAACATGTCAGCAGCCCCTGCTGCTACACTAATCCCACCTGGCCAGACCCAAGGTACAAGGGATGAAATCCTGGTCTTAGCAGAAGAGAGCCGGGCCGGACCCACTAGCTCTTTCAGCTAAGATTTAAACATGTTGTCCAGTGACAAGGAAAAATAAAGAGTGGGAACGAAAACCTGCAGCTCTTTTTGTTCCGGCCCCTCGCCCTAAGGAACAAGTCCCGCGGCGGGGGGGAGGGAGGTTGAAAGTCAAACGCTAACGGGATACGTGCTGGTTGACATCTTACACACCGAGGCGGAGGTATAAAGATGTAAAGCCGCACTTTTATCCCTATCTCCGCAGCGAGTTTGTCACAAACTAAAACACGACAGTACAAATAACTGGAACAACATGTCAGCAGCCCCTGCTGCTACACTAATCCCACCTGGCCAGACCCAAGGTACAAGGGATGAAATCCTGGTCTTAGCAGAAGAGAGCCGGGCCAGACCCACTAGCTCTTTCAGCTAAGATTTAAACATGTTGTCCAGTGACAAGGAAAAATAAAGAGTGGGAACGAAAACCTGCAGCTCTTTTTGTTCCGGCCCCTCGCCTTTCCACGTCCCCCCTTTCTTCCGACTTTAGGAGGAGGCTCAAGGGTTTGAAATTTCAAAGAACGAAGATTGGAGTGAAACACAGAAAGAAAAGGCTTCAATCGGGAATCTGATGCCGGCAACTTCATTTGGGCCAGCACTGAGAGGCCCTCGTTGAGGTACACTCTAGCACTCTTCTGGGTGTGCCACCTGCCCTGTACAAGGATCTGGTCCATTGACTGATGTTTACTAAACCAGAATGTGGCTCCACCCCTTCGAAGGGAATAGGGCCGAAACTGGAAAGAATCAATCTTAAGTTCACTGAGACATGTGGAAAACAGGGTACGCCACTTTGCAGCAGTACTCGCTAGTGAGGTGTGTGCCTTGGCTGCTTGCTTCCAAGCCTTGACTAACAAAACAGCAGGTTCAAAACCAAGCACCACACTTTCGGCCGCTCCATGGCGTTTGCCGCCCTTTGTGAGGCCAAGACTAATGAGAATTTGTTGCATCCCGGGGGAACATAACATGTCAGAGGAACGCAAGGTAAGAACCTCGCCCGTTCGTAACATGCAGTAAAATCCAACCAGTAATGAAATTCCAAAAGAGACATGACCATGGAAGAACGACCACCCAACCATTGCTTGTAGAACGTGTTCCGGAATCGGGGGTGCCCGATTGGGAACTTCATGGATGCTCCACGTCTTGAGTAGTCTCCACGACCCAGGGAGCTTTCCCCGAATTCCAGGTTGAAGGTCTTGAAGGCCAGCAACAGTATCATTTGCTTGAGCGCGACCTGCTCCAGTTGCCCAAAGGTGCTCGATGAACTCACAGACCAAGGGGTCCAGTTTGGAAGCTTGCCGTGGCAAAGTGATCCCTTCTGTACGCAAAAAGGCGAAGAAAGCATCTGTAGCTAAAGTATACCGACGTTTGGTTGCAGGCTGCACTGTGAGGTCTCGAAGCGTTCCAAGTTTCCTTCGTTGAGATGCTCTTTCCTGGGGGGTGTTACCTTCTAAAAGGCGCTTTCTTGGCATACCGGAATTTGGACCGTACCCCGCGACACCATCGTGATGGTTTGTCGGCAGGGTTTTGGTCTGTGTGGATGTAACTCCACACCAACTGCACATTTCCCACCAGGATAAGAGCATTCAACTTGGAAACGATGCGACGTAGTTTTAAGGAACTGCTTCGTCCTCTGCTAAGGACATGTAAACATACCAAGCTATCTGTGAGGTGAATCATACGGCAATTGAACTGCTTCATGTGCTCCAAGCGCCATCGGACTGATGCCAGGATTGCACGGAGTTCTAAGGCATTGATATGTTCATTGCCATGTTTCCAGGACCAGCCTGAAATAATCCGCCACTTCCAGAGCTTGGACGGAACACTCGCCCGCAACCTGTGGTACTTCACGAGTGCCGTGGTAGGGGTAGTCAAAAGGATGTCTTCACCTTTGACAGAAACCAAATTTCCCAATTTTGAAGCCAAAAGTTGAGTTGATCCCTCGGATGTCACCGGTAACCGGTTCAAGGGAAGCCGACTCAGCCTGCCTTGGGCAAAGACTGAAAAGCCGGGTAAACAGGCATTTAGCAGTTCTTGCGGTGTGCGTAGCCTGGAAAAACCAAGAAAGTTAAAAAGCAAATTCAGTAAACATGCAACGACGATCACGCTCCAGGAGTTACCCAAAAGGGTAAGTCTCTCATCAGTCCATTGTGCAGTTTTACGAGAGGACTTTGGCAAGCAGCTTTGGGTGTAGTTCAGGGGGAACCCCAACATGAGCTCCCTTTCTTCAACGCTAGGCAAGCGAAAAACTCCATCACGGTTTTGAAGAGAGTTGCACTCTTTGTATTGATAAGGAGGAAAACGATGCTCATCCAGGGTCCATCGTTCAAGCTCGGCAAGTGAGCATTGATGTATCCCCGCCGGTCGCCTCCCCGCATGTGATCGAGGGACGCTTGTGGTGGAAAACCCTGTTTTGATCACTTCCGACAAGGGCTGAGCTCCCTCGAGTTTGAGGATAGAGTCAAAGGAGGAGGAGGACGACAATGAATAACCTTCAGCTTCAAAAGCATCCCAGGAAAGCCAATAAAGACGTGGTCGGCTACACCACGTGAGATCCCCCGCATCACACATCAGGGGAGGAGAACCAAAGCCCTCAGACATGGAATCCCGATCTGCCTTATCCATCGACGCGACGCTCTCCATCAATGAATGCACTGGGCACCATGAAAAAGCTTTCTGAAACAAGGCTCTGACACGAGGAACATGAACAAAAAGGTTGGATCGTTCATCCCGCAGGGCGCCGCGGCGATCTGAGTTTAACCCAGAAACGCCTTGGCAAGGCGGCCCCGCCCCTAGGATTACTAGATTCACTTGCCCGAAACGACAAGACAACTCTTTGACAGTCTCCTCTGTGATCTCCCTGACATCATTGTAGTGCAAGACTCCAGGGTAGTTGGCTTCCACGACACGACGCGCAGAAGGGTTTGTCTCTACAGAGACATAGCCAGCGACTGTAACTTCCAACAGTTCGAGGGCAACACGCAAGGCTGCAATGCCATCAAACAGACCCACAGCCAGAACTACACGCTCATCATTCGGCTCAGGGACTTCGCCCCGTAAGCACCCTGTGGAAACCAAATGCCCCAATGACGTAAGTTCTTCAGAAGCACAAATGCCACCACCTGAAGTGGAAGCATCACTGCAGGTCACCATTCCGGACATGGGCAACCTAAAGTTCAAGCGTGCCAAGGGGAACATACCGAGAAAGCGCAGCACCTCAATGCGGCAATCCGCTGGTGTCACTCGACGGTGGTGACCTGAGGAATTGAAAGACTCAATGTGCCGCCATACTGCATTCAAAGAGCCCAACAGAGGCCGTCGAAACATGGCAACATAGACGAGTCCGCCACAAACAATCTGCCATTGCCTTTGCGACGCCGAAGGAAGCTCCAACAAGGACAAGGCCATGCCAAAGTACTTGCCCATCTTTTGTTCCCTAGGGTAGGCTACACCCCGAACGCCATCTATGGTAGCACCTTGTACTTCACACCTAGGAGAACGCTCAACAGATTTCTTCACGTTGCGAGGCACTGACCAACACTCGTATTCAGAACGCAGGGCTAAGATCCCCGGAGCTTGAGTGCCAATCATGTCAACCATGTCTGTCGAACGAACCTTTTCCAGAAGGTCGTAGTTATCAAGGTAGACACGCCAGGCAGGGTTCTGGACACTGATGGGACGATCCTTCCTCAGTTCCGCCTCGGGACGATTGATGGCGCAGGGTGACGCATCATCCCCGTTCTTGCCCCAGGAAACCAAATTCCTGTGCACATGTTGGGCAAGGCTAACCGAGTTTAAAAATCCCATTGGCAGGACGGTAGCCGCTAGGTAAACTCTATTTCCTTGGAGTTCTGGAGGGAGAGAAGCATCCGGGACCAGCTTATTGAAACAGAGGTACTTGCACCACGCCTCCGGCACACGCATCGTGTAGAAGAAACATTTAACGTCCTCACTCGACACCAGCAAGGCTTCAGAGGGTTGTAAGAAAAAAGGATTCATGGAAGACCACGATGGTAAAGTATCGACATCTCCAGTGATAGCCCTGCAGAGCTTGTTCAGGGGGATTAAGTTCATAATAAGGCGAAACACCTCATCACCCTCTGATGTGAACTCATCCTTGGTCACCCCGAACATCCCATTCAACAAAGGCCCTGAATCAGTCTGAAATACTTCTTCCTCCAAGATAAACTTACACACTGAAGTCTTGACCAAACCTCTGCAAACGGCTTCCCATTCAGAGTCTTCTACCATCACCCGAGCTCGTGGAATGTGCCCCCACTCACTTCTCGGCTTGATGAACTCATCAAAGTGATCCACATAAAACTGGCAGCCTAAAGTGCAGACCTCCCGAAGTGGCACCGTCCCAACATCAGCAGGTAAGGCGGGATATATATTCTTCCAGGAAAACCACTGTGCTACTTTCACCTCATCACCCTTATAGTCCACCGTCTTGGTCTTCAGGAACTCTTCCCAATCCAGTGGTGGAACCACCGCAGGGACTTCACAAAACGACTTCACTTCATTCACCAGCCCTTCCAAGACCGTAACTTGTGACGGGTTGCAAATCTTATCACAATGAAGCTCTTCACCCCAAAAGGAATTCAACGAAAGAACAACAGCCAACAACCAATCCACAACGAAACTAGGTGAAGTCTTACAGTAGCTAGCCAAAATATCCCTCGAGGTAGGCAAGGGAAAGATGGAGAACCTATCCTTCCTAGCCGTGGACTTGCTGCGGAGTTGAAAAACCTCAAGGCATTTTTGAACTAGCTTAGGACCCCACACACTCAAAAAACTGGCATCCCCACGCACTGGCTTCGATTCTTTTTCACCGGTCAGGTCTGTGCTGGTGAAGGTGACGCTACCAACGTCTGAAGTCGAGCTTGGTCTTGAACCGGCCACCTGACTGACAGGTCCCACCTGGGGTGGTTGAGGAACCGCACCATCGTGAAGGAAATCTTCCGGCCCATTCAGCTTTGGCAGCAAAGGTGGGAATGGATCCACTGTATGAACTGTACTCCCCGGGATTTCAGGGTTGATCCTTTCCGCACAGGACCCCTTACCAGGCCCTTTCACCTCAGCCCATGCCTCACCTTCCTGGGCCGTAACAGGGGCTCCTTCCCCCGCATTGCCTTTCTCCTCATCTCTTCTCTTCACTTCGATGGTGTCTCCTCTTTCTTCTTCCAGGTATCGTTCTTTCCTCCTGAATTCTTTCCTTGACGTTTCCCTTCGCCTTTCTTCCCGTCGTGCTTTGAACCGCTTTTTCCCTTTCCTTGACCTCGGCCATAGGGTCCTCTTCCATCTGCTTGGGTCGCCAACAGCTTGGTGCGGTGCTCCGTGTAGGCCTCGCGTTGCGCATCCTTGATCTCCGTGGTCCCAGCCAAAGCCACTCCCTCTTGTGGAGCTATCTCTAGCCGTTGCGAAATCGACCAGTGAACTCCTTCTAGGGAGGACTCGGTGCTCTTCAACCTCTGGACCATGGTGTCCAGGGCCAGGCAAACCTGGCCCCTGACCAGAGCATCGATGGATGTTGCCAGCGTCAACTGTTCCCTGGCCACCGGACCTTGAGCTCGTCGTGCCAGGATCTGCCGGTAATATTGGAGAGCAACCGGAGCTACTGCTCCTCTGCCATGATCCAAGCCCATCTCCGCGAGAAGCGATCGGCGCATGCTTCCCAAAGCTTGATGGGCAAGTACTCCTGGGAACGACTCGGCAATTTTCCTCACTTTGGTTGCCTGAGCGAATATGGTCTCTTCGGCTTCTTGCAGGAAACTCGCGCTTGAGCTCGAAGATGAGCTGCTGCTGGTCTCCTTGGCCTCTTTCTTCGAAAGGGACCTCTTTGCTCTCCTCATCACCTTGGCTCGGATGCTCTCCTTGAGATCCATGCCAGTGCCCTCGAAGAGCACTCTGGGGCTCTTCTTGCTTGCCGCTCTTGGCTTGCTTCCATCCAGGGGTGTTCCTTCCCCCGATTCCTCCTCTCCTTTCTTCCGTTCGTTTTCCTTCTTCTCCTTTTCTGCTTCTTTGGCTTTCTTCTTCTTTTTCTTTTTCTTGGATTTCTTGTCTTTTTCTTCGGAATCGCTCCTCGATCTCTTCGCAGGGGGAACCCCCGGTACAACTTCGGCTCGTGCTCGTAGACCTGCCAGCTCGTCCTCTTCGGGGATGGCTGCCTTCTCTAGGTTCCGAGCCCAGCCTTCTTCTTCTTCCACCTTCAAGAGCTTCCTCACTGTTAGCCCATGCAGGAAGTCGTCTGCGCTTTGATCCTGAGTACACGTGGCTTCGCACCGATGAATCCTGAACTCCAGTGCCGGCTGCCCACTCTGCAGTCGAAGAATTCCTTCGTGACTCGTACCGCAAGCCTTGAACTTCAATCCCACGCCCTCTCCCATGGGATAAGTGCCGGTCACTACTCCGGCAATCTGGCACTCCTGCTTGTAGTACACCGCCTTCGGGATGACGATGCCCTCCTTCCTCATCAACTCTTCCAAGGGAACCTCGATCATCTTGACGACGCGTCCGGCTTGCCACTCTGCCAAGGGATCTCCCCTCGCTTCTGCCATGCCAGGACTCCCCGCGGGCCTCCTCCTTAGCCCTCCAGGGTGTGCCTTGGCCTTGGCTGCTCCTCTGCCTCTTGCCAGCCGTCCTCTCCTCATAGCTGGCGCTCTCATAACTGCCATGGCCTTTGCCTTGGCCTTTGCTTTCGCTTTGCCTTTTGCTTTTGGCGCCATCACGCCTACCGCCTGCGTCTTGCCTCTCGACGGTCCTTGCCTCTCTGCACGTGCTTGTGCCCCTTGAATTTCTTGGGTTTCTCCCTAGAACGTGATCTCTGCCTCGTTTCCACTGATCGGACGTCTTCTCCACGGGGATGAAGATGCGATGGTGGCTCCAAGGGCTCGTTGGGCCGAGTGTGGCCCGGGGTAAGGGATATCCCCTCGTTGAAATGCCTAGCTGCTGATCCACGAACCGACAGGCGACCAAGCCCGAAACGTTCTGGATTCTCTGCAACCTCCTCGTTGATGTCTCGATCTCGAGCTTCTCGACGATGATGCGATCCGTCTTCACCTGGAGGATTCTCCTCAGGCGGTGGTGGCACTTCCAGGGTACTGCTCCCCGATCCTCTAGTTCGATCTCCTGGCTCCTCCGGTGAGTCTGACTTTGCTTTCTTTTCTTTTTCTCCTCCCACTGATTTCTCCTTGGATTTGGCCTTCTTCTTTTTCTCTTTCTTGTCCTCTGTCTTGGTAGCTTTTCCTTCCGGTCTCTCAATGGGCTCGGCCTTGAACCGGCTAAGCTCAGGTCCACTAAGGTCTTGACCAGGCAGGGTAGAGGAACCCCGATCCAGTGGAGGAGGTTCTGGAATGCCCCCAATGCCCTTTACGATCACGCACTCCTCAGCTATATCGGTCAGGGCACCTGCGCAGTTTCGTAGCACAGTTAGCACTCGACCCTCGTAGTTCGGGAGGTAGTTGCGCCCGTTGACCAGCCGCTCAATCCGCCGCACGGTTTGGCAGCAATTGCAAGGGTTACCAAAGAAGATTTGGCACTGGGGGCATCTAATCATAAGCTTGAAAGTCAAACGCTAACGGGATACGTGCTGGTTGACATCTTACACACCGAGGCGGAGGTATATGCAATTTAAAAAAAATATATCTATCAGAAAATGAATATAAATATATATATATATTTATAAATATATATATATATATATATATTTCAATCAATCACCCGCGGCATTTCTTACCACATGGTACCACCATGACTGCCCTGGAAGGGCAGTTCCACTGGCGACTCAGCGGCTTCTGCTGGAAGGGCTTGGAAGGACATGCGCCAGGGAAGCCTGGAAGGTCGCTAACACGAAGGGTGCAAGCACTGCTCACCAGCAACTGCCGCCACTAATAACAGCGACCCGTTGGCAATGGACTAGCACTCTGGAAGCAATCTCTCTTAGTCAATAGTAACCTATATGTATATCAAGTCTATATGTCTATAAGTCTGTAAGCAATATATCAAGCAATGATCTAGAACCATTAGCAATAGTAATCAATAAGAAACATCTACTTCCAACAAGAAGCGCAATCTAAGATAGCTGGCTGGATAATCCACCGTTATTAGATTGCTGACCATTTTTGTTTTGATTTTCCATTGCAATGTTAGATTGCTGGAGTGTGACAGCATCAACATTGCCACGATCACCAAATACAGCAAACCAACCAGAATAGAAACAACAACACTGCAACCATCACCGCCATCACGACATACCACGACATACCAGCACCACCACCAGCACCACCACCAGCACCACCACCAGCAACAACAACAAGATTCACAACATCAACAACAACAACAACAACAACAACAACAACAACAACAACAACGAAAACAACTATAAGGACAACAACTTCCAGCACAAGCCCGCTTGCATCGTTGCTCACCGGGCAGGGCACTGTACCATGTGGCTTGGGAATAGGCAGCATGAGTGAAGCTGGGACGATCGCAACCTCGGCACTGAGAAGGCATGGCAGAGCTGCCTAAAGCTCAAGAAGTGCCACTAGGGATAGGCCAACCCTAAGCATGAAATGCTCGCCCACAACTTCGGAAATTTTGGCCAGAAATGGGTACGATGATCGTCACATGGGGCACTCTGCAACCAGGTGGCTTTTCCATACTTCCAAACAAGGAATTGGAGGCAGCATTTGTGGACAGCCCTACATTTTGGATTATTTTGGATCCTCTAGCGCGGGCCAAAAAAATGAAATCATTGACTCTGAGCTTACGCTGCCACATGGGATCGAATGGGGCTCTAATGACCTCAACAATTTTTCAAATAATGTGGATTGGTGCTGCTGATGGCAAGGCTCATCAACAGCTATAGCAGCTGGTGATGTGGCTGCAGTGCTGAGTAAGCATCATGTTTCCACGGGGCACTTCACCGCCCCTGAGCAGCCGAAAAAACATCTCAGGAGACGTGTGCAGGAGCTACATGCCATCGTCAGCTGCTAGCTGCTACTACACTGAGATGAAAGGTAGAACCACAACGACCGCTTTACACTGAGGTCAAACAAGGCTATGGGTCAATGCGAACCAACAATATGATTAATTGACGACAACAACTACCACGGAATAATAGTGGGAAATCCATGGTTAGTGATGGGGGAAAGGGTTTTGACCCACAGCCACACCAGCTGAACCAATCTCCCAAAACCAATGGACCCCGCCGACAACTGAAGTGGCAGTAAGACATTCGCCGAGCGACCCACCACGTAGCCATACTTCTGGTAATCATCTAAGACCTCGACTGGGAGCACCGAAACTGGGTGGTGAAATGTGCCGCTATCCCAATGACCTGCAAATGATAGTTGCCAATGGCAGGGCACATACAGCGGTACTCACATGGATGCAACAAATCTGACTGGGGGGAACCACCTAGTAGGGAAGCTGATCCAGGTATGCTTGACTGAGATCTAAATATGTTCATACATGTTCAACAATTGGGAAGAAACAATATGAACCAAATCCATGCTCTCCATGAAACAGGTCACTATGTGGGGCAAAAAACTTTGTCTGTTTGGTCATGCTGGGTCGGTAAATCGAATAGCTCCAGCAGTGAGGAATGTCAGAATCCAGCTGGGTCACTCCACAACATTCAGAAGCTCAATAGGTGCCAACGCCAAATCACAAAATCACTTGAGAACACAAACCTGTGCATGCAAAATTGGAAACACCACGATACAAATAAGCACAGCATATTCTTGTTTGTGCCCCTTCCGGACCCAAAGCATTTCCATGCGAACTCCATCATAGCATACTAACACCAGGTAGCTTGAACCCCCTAAATTCCAGCAGTGATCAGCCATGCGGCAGGTTTCGGCCCAGTGCAGGCACCACTGTCGAAATGGCATAAAGGCGCAAAGTTCTGAGCGAAGCGGCGAAGCGAATGTCACCATCGATCACTAACTTGGGTGGTGTATTCCTACGTGTGTACCGCGAGCGGGTATACCATAGCCATGGATAGCCCCAAATCATAGGAACAAACTCACGAGACATGCCATCGATTGGCCAGCCCACGCTGTGCGGCACCCGCGCGGAAAATCTGCCAGCCGCAAAAAAGGTACAGGAGCTAACTTCAAGCGCCATAATCATGAATGGTGTTTCCAACCAACGCCAGCAGCAATTAAATATAATATGTAATTAGCCTTTGTATGTTCTATCAAATTCAATAAAGTCTAACTCCTATGCTGCGTGTTGAACTTGCATTCCTGAATGCGCTTGCAATTCAAGCATATTGAAGCAGCATGAGAGTTGGCCATGCTGAGTACCACTAGCCATGTTTTTTGTTTCCAGTGTAAGCCATTGAATGACTGTACCCGTGCCCTTCATTCACTTAGACTTCTCATGCTTAACCTATTGCTACGCATCAAGTATAATCAACCACCCTTCGCAAAATAGGCGCATCATGTGAACCTCTGAGCTTCTGACTTTCTTTGCATGGAGCAATTCTGCAGTGGGCATCATGGTGATCTTGTATCCTGAAGCAGGCCGCAGCCTCCAACGGCAACGCCACTGTTGATTCATGGCGCTCTGGGAGGAGCTCAACCGTTGCCTGGTGAGAACGGTATAGGCCGCTTAGTTCGTAATTACGCAGCAGAACTGACCACTTCGTCGCAGCCCGCAGTATCAACAACCACCAATACTGCATTTCATGGACATCAGTAACATCATAATCTATTGATATCGCATGCTCACTGATTTCTCAATCGCGTCAATGGCGACACCATGGCTAGTCGCTGGTGAGCTGGCTCCATGGGCTGCATGGCTGGAAGCCACCACGTTTCGAACCCCCAAACGAGGCGCAACCGAGGCGCTCAAAACCCGTGTGATGCCGAACTTCCGGGGGCAGTGGCCCACCACCTCGCTGTGGAGGTACCACATCACGCCCGCCAGGTTGGCCATATTCACCTGCTTAGGGCGCTCGGATCTCCAGATTTTCGCTAAAGATGGTTCCCTGACCTTCCAGTCACCTAGAAAAATGGTAGGTTACTGGGGCAACCCCAGCCCGTTGGGATGGGTTTACCTCTTCTGTTGGTAAAGCTAAAGGTTACCAGGGAAAGCCAGTTGTTGGGATGGGGTTACCGAGTTTTTGTTGGTAACTGGCAGGGTGGGGCTTGGTAAACAACCAAAGTTGGCAAAGTGAAGAACCAAGCTGGTGACGATCATTCATGGATCCATGGATCAATTCTGAAGTACAAGTAGTGACCGGCAAAAAACATGCGCTTTATCCCTTTTCATAAGCACACATAAATGGTAGGTGAACAACATCATGAAGGCAACGATTTTCAAGAGCTTCCATGTGACCATGCTGATCAGCATCAAGGAAAACGACTGTCGACATGGTTATAACTGACTAGGTGTTTCTCAAAATAGGGAACCCTGAAACGGGTGGGTTTATCACTCAAAATAGGGAACCCCGAAACGGGTGGGTTTATCACTAAAAAAACAAGATTGGATGATTTGGGGGTACGCCTGTTTTGAGAAATCCCCAACTAGCAATTGGCCGTTGCTCCCTGATGGTCAATTAAAATCGAAAAGGGTCAATACTTGCTCTCAACTCAGTTGAACAGCAACAAACATGCACAAACCTCCGCCCTCTTTGCGTATACGTACAGTATGAATGGTTGATATTGAAACGGTTCATGGACAATCTTTGAGCCAGAAATGAGTTGATTGAAGCGCTACGGCTACTGTGAATGCGACATGTAGTGAAGATCACCTCCCCAAGAGTCTCAAAGATACCGAGTTGTTTGTGAAAACTGGTCATGAAGTGATTTCCGTGTTGAAAACGGTGAGTTCAAACTTCCACTTGCAGAGTCTGTTGACATCACTGACATCACCGGTCATCATCCCACTGCTGTGATGAAGCCCGTTGCTCTTGGGGGCTGCCGAAGATTCAAAAACGAGCCTGGATGGAACCAATCATCAGTCAGGGATTTCGACATTGCCCTACATGTGGAACCTTCATAGGTAGGGGTTGCAGGGTATCCGCAACAAGATGTACCTATTTAGATATGGCCACTCTACTCTGGGATTCTGTGTTGGCAATTGTTCAGGTGAAGTGCCTTCAACCGACCAAGCAGCCACTGAAGAAATGCAAGTCAATTCACCACTCGTGTGTGGATGGAAAATTGGAGCCGGAAAAGAAACAATGACTGGATTTGAATTTCCAGAGTTCAAAACCCTTCAGACCGAACACAAAATTCATTTTGGGGGCAGCAATCACCGCAGCATGCCACCAGTTACAACACACAGGCAATATCTGTGAAGCAACTCCTGACAAGCTCTAAGTTTCAGCATCTCACAGTTGATATCCCGTTTGGGTTTTCCAAGCGGAACCCTGCAGCAACTACAGCGAGTGACATTGGTATCCTCGTAGTTGTGATCGTTCTTGGCACGGTAGACCTCTTTGCCATGTGCGGAAAAGGATTGTTCTGTGAAGAAGTTCAGTGAAGAAAAGGTATAGCTGCCAGGTGGCGCAGTCCGTGAGCCATTCCACTAGGTAATGATCAAAAGGAACATATTTCTGACAGAAGAGATGGACTAAACAAATCTGGTTCACTCACAGGAAAACATTTGCACAAGAACAGTGCGAGTAATTAATGATAATGTGAATGCGCACGAGGGAATGAATATCTCGTTCTTTTGGTTTCCCACTGATCAAACAGAAATTCAGAATATAAGCAGAGTTCACATCCCATTCCCAGTCTGTGTAGGTCCTAGAAACCAACCGTCAACGTCTGAAGGTTTGTCAGCGATCTTTGCTGTGGTGGCTTGGTGGCGCCATCACCCTACAACGTATGGTGCTCCACCAGCCCAGTGTCGTCACCATCGTCATTGCCCTTGCGTTTAAACCAAGTTGTGGCATGGCACATCATGGATCAGGTTCAGAGCCAGGCCGACTGATTCGGCAATGGGAGGTGAGCAATAGACCAACTATATAAAGTTGATGAGAAATTGAAACAGCTATCTGGATGAAGAAAATGAAGCTTCTTATGCTTGTTGTCGTGAAATCGAATCTGATTGCAGTTGAGGCAAAATAATGGTTTTAAACACTGTTCGCTGGAAAGTTCTCAATAGTCATTGCATGTTATTGCCCCCAGCCGATGTGATCACTGCGAAGTTATGAAAGAAACATCGCCTCCATTTTTTTGCCAATGATGTTGGCAAGGAAAAATGGTTTGGGGAATCTGGAAGGCCACAAGCCTGAAAAATGAGTACGCTGCTAGCGGTAGTAGTGACTCCTGGCAAGGAAGGACCTATGATTACTAAATAGATGCAGCTTTGAGAGTTGAAGAGTTCGAATCCGTGGAGGTGCTGCAGCATTTCCCCCGGGTTGAATCATGCCCCTGCCCCAAGGCCGCGAATCGTGCCAAGGCACATAAAAGGTGTAAGGACCACCAGTTTCATTGGTCTGCTCCAGAGCTTCCTCCTCATCTTGAAACATCTCCCATTCATCCAAGTCCAAGGTGGATGTTGCCTCGCCACCTGAGACTCTGCTTTGGTCGGGTGGGCACAAGGATCAGCCACTTGGGCGTCCCGAAAACGGCCCCCCAAGGTTCCGAATGTGCGTGCACAGACTGCCATGAAATATTTCAACCATTTTTTTGAAATTGCAACGAACCACCACCCAAGGGCCTAGGGTGCTTTCTATCTGCCACCAAGGAACGCAACTGGCGTAAGGACATACTACATGTCTCATTGCTGTCGCATTCGTCCTCCAAGGCGGCTACATCTGCCACTGCCGGTGCCAGCAGGGCACAAAGAACGACCAAGCGCAAAGCCAACATCTTTGCTGGGCACAGGCTGGAACACCGAGCCACAATGGCGCTGAATCCCGGCAGTAGCACCCGGACAGGGGCTGAGCAACATCCGGATCTTAGAGAGCTAATCCATCGTTCTCCACCACTGTATCATCAGAACAGTCAGTACATGCATCAGCTTAGTGGCTGTCCCACTGATGCCCTCCCTTGTGTTAGAGCCCCCCTCTGTTCAATAGGCCAAGTAACAAATTACAAGGCCCTTTAGAACCCCCAAACCTTCTGTTGTCCGGTACCGAGTGGATCAAACCAGTACTATCATAGCGTCTCTGAACCGGGGAGTTGTGTTCGTTTGTAGCGCTATGACGAACCACAGGCTTTTTTTCTCAATTTGATGTTTGGATGGTCCCTACCATCTCTTACATCCACTGGTCAAATTCATGTCTTCCATCATTGCTTACGTCCACTGGTTGATGTTCAATAGCCTGAAGTGCTGAAACAAGGACATTCCAATCTGTAGGGCACACCCAAGTTTTCGTGGTGGATTGTTTCAGGAGCTTTAGCAGCAGCAACATTATTGGGTGACCGCATACGCCTACATGTTGGGTAAACGACAGGTACCTAGGTCAGTTGTAGCATGTTACACTCCCGATCATCAAAGACCCACATCAATCAACCAAACCACACCCGCTTGTATTGCACGAAGTTCTATAGCAGTCTGGAATATGGGGAGTAGGATCAATAACATGATCACTAACTCATCATCATTAACTCAATATGGATCTCATCTAGCCACGGGAACCCATACATTTCACGTCTTTGGCATAGCATTTTCATGCATTTTCTATGGCAGTTTCCACGGCACCACTTCCAGCTGACTGAACAAATCCAGGTGTCGGCGTCGCTGGCCGTGTCCGGTAAGGGGGCAGGCTCCACAACCTTCAGAAACAACAGCCTCAGCTGTCGGCAAAAAAAGTCTGTGGCAACGCTTTAACGGCCGAGGGATGTCAAAGTGATGAGCACATGATGAGAGAATCATGATAAGCATTCAATGATCGGCATCTGACAAACAATCGTTGTTCAACACCACTAATCATTAACCATCATATCATTGACCGTGATCATTAGCCATCACTACAGCCATAATCACCACCATTAACAGCAATCAGCCATCACTAATCACCAAGCAACCTACACAAATCAATCGCCACCATAAAAAATCCACTACCCAACACTATCACCAACCACTAGGCATCACTATCACCAAGGACCTATCACTGACCATCAACCCATCAGCACCCCACCGGTGGGGCCACTGAACCGCCACGCTGCTGCTGCTCCAGCTGGACGTCTGCCACCGTTGCGCCACTGAAGCCCATGACCTGCTCCTAAGTGGGGAACTTGCGGCTGGGGTTAACCAGGGGTTAGGCAGGCGTTAAGTAACTAGGGTTTAAGCAATGGTTATTAATGGTAGTAATGGTAGTAGGGTAAGCCTATAATCTTAGATTAACCCTACCTAACCATTGCTTAGTAGGTTTAATCTACCATTACTAGGGGTTAAGCAGGGGTTCAGTGGCCTATGGTAGTTGACTTGTTAATCTTAACCCCTAGTGCTAGTTAAAAGTTGGTTCATACGCCATGTAAGTAGGGTTAATCTACCATGACTAGTAGTTACCTTATAGTTATAAACCATGCATGGGTGCTAGCATCCTCTATTGTGAACCACTATAACCGCCTGTATTGTGTTTATATGCGGGTAAAATATCTATCTATATATATATAAATAAAAAAATATATTCATGTGATTAAATGAAGCATATTGATCTTCCAAACGTTTTTTGCCTTATTATCAACCACTATACTCAACTCTGAAAATTCGTAAACCCGCTCCAGCCTACAGAATCTGCACACCTCCCGTATCAGCTACCGTGCCATGAGGCATTCTGGAAGGACACCGACCTGGTGAATGATGGTGCGACCAATGGGCAGCGCAGCGACAACTCACTGGGTCTTTGGTCAAGGCTGATGGAATGGTGATGTATGGTGGTTTTGGTCTGGGGGTACCCCCTAAATCATCCCTTTTAGATCGTTTTTTGAGAAATAGGGGGGTCCCCTATTTGGGTGTGCTTCTCTCTCTGATCATTTTGACTCATGGATGACTTCCCTCAAATGGTGGTACCTTCGGAATGAACACGTGCAGGATTTGGAGTTGTCCACCTGGTTGGTGGTGGTAATGCAACCGAAAATAGTCAATTAGATCATGCCCAAGCATAGTTGAACATGAACAAAAGATGTAAATGAATTTCAATATATTGAACATATTGATATAGCCGAAAAAGCAAACAAACGCTTGCCATTACAAGCCAGTTATGCGTTTGAATATTGCACATTCAATTCCACGCAGGTTTAGCATGGCATATCCCTTGCGAAGAGTTTTGAGGCAGGCTTGGTATGATAGGGTATGATAGGTGCTGCAACGGAACGATCTTGCAATGCAGAGTCACACACACACCACCCAGGAAACTCAGGGGGTGGGTAGGCTGGTGCAGTTCTACGGCACAAGGAGCACGAAGGGTATTATTGCTCTGCTTTCGTGGAATGACCCGGACATACCCGGACTCTTACATGCTGTGTAAGAACGAAACGGAACTGCCGGTGAAACATGATCCAAATGAGCAGTCTGATGCATGTAAAATTTTGGGGGTTCCCACTCAAACAGTTCTAGTAACATGCATGTTCTGGCACATGCATGTGCATTGCCTGAGGTATTGACCTACCTTCTGCCAGAATTGGCAACCGTCGCTCATGCCGCTCGACCAAAGAGGCCATGTGTTTAAACCTACTGTTGATACAGACATAATATACTGTAACTCTTAGGTGCGTACATGATAGTTACAACTTTACAAGTACACGTGTTTGCATGCTTAGTGCTGTAAACATGCAAATGTACAAATATAGGTGCTGGCCTATCATGACAACTCTGTAGCTACGCGGGCAAATGTCATGCAGCTCGTATATCATTTACTGCTTTAAGAAATCCTACCCGTCAGATTGCCATAGCCCTATGGCCCAGCTTACAATGTCCTCTCTAAATCTCTCAAAAGAGACGCGCATTGTATCATTGGCACAAATTGTATATGGCTATGCGGGAAAAAGGAGAACACTCTGACAAAAATTCTGAGATGCCCCAACGAGGGGCATGGTAGACCTAAACAGAAATAGAGGTATAGAGATACAATGAGGTCCAAGTACACAAAACAAACAAGTAAGTAGATCTGATGTCTGGGAAAAGAACGCTAGAAGCTAAAAGTATCTAAAAAACACATGTCTCTTTAATAGGTAATTCATCGGAATCCAGTTCCCGAAGGGTACTGCAATCTCAACATATCTCAACTAAAAAATAAAAACGAACCAATCCCAATACATCATTAGATCAATCTCCAGAAATGACCTATTCTCATTACATGGTGGTTTCTTCAAATGTGGGAACCCCAAATCATCCATTAATACTCATTTATATTAGTGCACCAAGTAGTTTTGGGGCCCCGTATTTTGAGAAACCACTAGCAATCGAAGTTGTTCAACCATTGGTGTTGGTTATCCCCTATTATTAGCCATTATAACCCCCTATTAAAACCACTGTTTTCAGCAACCACCAAATGGCTGTGGGTCAGTTCACCTTGTACCCCTGGTTCCCCTATCATCAACGACTGTTTTCCCTATGAAATGGTTGGTGAAATTATCCTCAATTATTGCTGGTTTGACATTGACCCATAGCTGGTATCTCTCTCTCTTTCTCCAGTATATCCCCCATAATTGTTAGTTGTTTTTTTCCCTCGCCATCCCGAAGGTTGTTAGTTATCATCCCCTATGATTAACCATTAACCAGCTAGAAATCACCATTGGTTGGTTAGCCATATATAGCTGGTATATCCCCTATTGGTGGTTGTTATCCCCTACTCTTAACCATTCTAACCAGCTTGTTTTGGACCCATAGCTGGTATATCCCCTATAATTGTTAGTTATCATCCTATAATTGTTAGTTATCATCCCTTATTATTAACCATTAATCAGCTAGTTAACCGTTGGTTGGTTGGTTAACTGCGGCTGACCCCGCTCGCCATATCTCACCAGTCGTCATCCCCCTGTTCCAAGCCGCCGGCCTACATCCAGGTACAGTGCTTCGAACGAAGCCTTCGCGATCCATAGCCGCCTCCGCCCAAGGATGTGGACCAAAAAACGGCGCCCGTGGCTATGTAAGTGGCTATATGATGGGTATATAACTCCTATATCATGGCTATAACTCCTACATGATGGGTATATACCTGCTATATGGCCATGGGTCAATAGTTATCAACCAACTAATGGGGGATTTCCACCAACAATAAGAAAGAAACCAATGGTTAATGATAGGGGAAACAGGGGTACAGGGTTTTGACCCACTGCCATATGATGGGTATATAACTGCTATATCATGGCTATACCATAGCCTAGCTACATGGCTATATCATGGCTATAGAGTGTCTATATCATTGCTATATCATGGCTATCTAAGTGCTATATCATGGCTACATATAATGGCTATACTATGGTTATATGATGGCTATAAAACCATATATGAACCAGCCGTTTACTGGGAAAAATGTTAACCAAAAACGGCCAATGGCTATAAAACCAACAATAGGGAATAGAACCAAAATAAATGGGAAATCACAGGGAACACACCATTGTTTTGTGGTTCAACCACTGCTGGTTTGATACTTTGTTACTGAATATGGCTGTTCAATGGTTTGCATACATACTAGTGGTTACCAGTGGTTAATGGCTTACATACTAGAGGTTTTGGTTCAATCATGGTTCAATGGGTATTCGTTCACCGTTGAGAATCGTTCATGGTTTAATCACTGATGGCGCAGTTGAACCATTGATAGTAGCTTATGCTGCTGAATCTGGTTCTTTAAGGGGGTACTGTCTCTATGTTGTTGTGAGCAACTGCCAAGAGAAACTACTGCACCAATTCCAATTGCCAGTTGGGTGGAAAACTACCAGTTCAACCATTTTACCGCCTCAAACGTGAAATAATAACATTGCTCATAGACAACTGTCGACTGTTGGCTTGCAGTGGCTTGCAAGTTCACATCTAAGTTGTATAGCTACATTAAAGGCCTGACTGTAAAACAAAACCATGTGTCGACGCCCCGGTACCCAGTAGAGATCGAAGAGTACCGCCTTTCAGACCACCTCGCTGAAGATCAACAAATCTTGGCTGAGACCGCCTCCAAAATATGGGTGATCAAGTAAACAAAATTATAGTTTTGAGGGGCCACTGGTTTATGATGGTTTATATTGTTGTAGGATCCTGTCTCTCCTTTGCAAATGCAGCTTGGCCACAGCGTTGATACCAACAGCACCAACAAATATTCAAAGCTGGTTGATGGTTTCAACCCCAGTTGTTTATAAATAATGGTGAAAATAAGAAATGTTTAAAATCACCAACCAGAAAGTAATGATGCCAAATGATGAGGCGCGGTCTCTTCAGACCGATGGTTGTTGGACTGCTGGGCAATGAATGCTAATCCCCAAAAACTGCCCAGAATCTTGTGGCCCATGGCATCCTATGGCTGGCAGGCATCCCCATAGGTTCACGATTTGTGCTTTCATGAGGTGTTCAAGTCACCGAGTTTGTTCACAAATATCTAGGCCTCAAAATCATTAGATCATCGTCAGAAAACCCATATGCGTCATGATTTTTCGCAGCTTGCCAGGCTGTTGATCTGGGAAGCCCTGCTGCTCGCAGTGCGGAAAAGCTCGAGCGACCTGATGCGGGGAAGTTTCATACTTGATTGTGGTGAACGCTTACGGTTGACGATGCTTGATCAACTTGATGATAGTTAGGGCGGTGAATCTTAATCACATGTGGTTGCCAGTGGGCTACCTTCACCAGTGATCATCGAATGTTAATCAGGTCCATGTCTGAAGGGAGTCCAGGCCGGAAACCAACGTGCCCGGCGTTCTGCGATCCACCACTGTGAAAATGATGCACCTCGCACCTGAGAATCATTTTTTTCCAATCGTTTCGTTTGTGTTCATTTTCCGTTGCAGCTCAGGCAAGATCAATGAACTTATGATACTGAACATATTGTATTTATACAAAACAAGTAGCAGCAAAGAGCTGTCTCTGGATTACTGGTGTGGCTGCATGAGGACAACAGATCGCAGTTCGCCCTTCGTGAGAAAACAGCAGAAGGTGGCTGGCAAGGAGCTACGGTTGCTGATAATCCTTGGTCATTCAAATGTCACAAAAGCTACCATGAAACCAAAATGAATAGGACCTTGAATAGGTGGTTTCAATCTCTATGAAAAAAGTTGGTCAACCAACCGTTTCTTAATAACTACTATAGAAAAGAAAAAAATGTTTGAAACCACCAACCAGAAAATACCTTGAGGCTGAAACATCCTTAAACCATCACCCAATGGCTCTGCGGGGAGCTCCACCAAAACAATCATTTTCCATTGCAGTGAAAGGCAGCGAAACTGTCGCCACTCGACATCCCCGTTGCCTGAGAAAGGCAGCGTTGCAACACCCAGTGCTGCCACTACGCACCTGCCGGAACGAAACATCCATTGGGCGCGTGGCCCATGTTGAAGCAAGTTCACCCACGCTGGGGACCCTGCTGCCTTACTAAAAGTAATGGTTTCCATTGGCTTCCTGTTGCCATGGTGCTCCCAGATGCTCACAGTGTCAATGAAACAAGTGTTTATTAGATTCTAGTAGTCCTGGTTCAACATTAAAACCGACTATTTTCAAGGCATTCATCGAATTCCTTCCAAACATGGATGCATGCAAATACTAGATTCCTCAGTACAGAAGATAAACATATTAAGTGAGCTGACCTCCTTACAATATGCACCCGCATACGCGTGCGCGCGCGTGTAAATATAAATATATGAATAAATAAACAAATGAATAAATAACTATATTTTTAATATATATATATATATCTCTCTCTCTCTCTCTCCATCGCCTTCAGATCAGATATATATATATATATTTAAATATATATATACATGATGGGTAAAAGATGGTAAAAGTATGCGAGCACATGCACGCAGATCTGATCTATAAGCCTATCAGCAGGAGCGTATGAATGCAACATTTTATACATGTGTTTCATCTAAACTCAAATCTTCCTCTGTTGGTGGACTCAAGATGGCATTGCTGAAGGCATTGGTGACGTGGTGTGTGGCAAACCAAAGCGTCCACAATGCTAAGATTCAGAATGCAAGGATTTGGTGGCACCCAAAATGTTTATTGAAGATCTGCTATTTGAGTAATAAACCAACTTAAGAAAACGGAAAAAAAAAAAAAAAACACATCTGTGCGGCTGCTTTTATTCGTGCAAAATCTCTTGACACTACTTTTAAGGGCGGACCTGGCCTCGTTCGGTTTAAACACGAATAGGACTGGACAACGTCATGTTGGGGTATCTCGCTCAATTCCACCTCCAAAAGATAAGTAAATAATTGGTATTGGAATTAAGAAAAACACATATCGTTTGGTCAGGCGGACCCATCTCGTTCACCAGCTCACTACAGGTGAGAGGAAAAACATAGCGCAAGCCCGGTACTTGGAATGAACTCCGCAAATAAAAAACGTTGCCCATATAAAAACACATAGCTGGTGATAGACCATCACGTACCTTTGATTCCTTGAAAAGCTGGAGCTCCAGCCATCACCTTAGCACCCTGAGGGCGCTCACCTCAGCTGTCTTCGGGCGCACGGCATGTGCAAGGCTGACACAGGCGATGGACCAACCTATAGAAATCCATAGCTCTTGTGGCTACTTGTGGGCTCTGGGTGAACACCGTTCCCAACACCATTGCACACTGCCAACCATTCTTGAGTACATGAACCATCTACAAAAACCAACCACTGATCCGCAGGGGCTTGACTTGTTTGAACCAATTCCACGCATGTGCCCTGATCCATTGCCATCGCAGCAACGATTTGGGTCCAAACATGTGCAATGTTGAAATAACATTGTCTGCTGATGATTTGATCGTATACTTCACCAATGTTCAAAACGCCGCTTTCACCGATGGGGAAAGACCATGAAACAACCACGTGAATCAACATGAAACAACCACGTGAATCAACATGAAACAACATGAAACAATCTGAAACAACGGGAAAAAAAAACATGAAACAACGTAAAACATCGTGCAACTGATTCAAGACTAATTGCTCTGCCTTTGATCCCTGTGCAGGGAGGAGGCTCAAGCCGCAAGCTTGCGAGGGCCAGGGCTTGAAGAGGGTGAGCCACAGAGTGGCTGGTCAACCCTTTAAAAATTGATGGTGATCAATGGTGATCAGCGATTGATGGTGACCAGCAATTGATGGTAATCAGTATGAGTTTTATCCCGGCTTTGCTCTGGCACCTCGTCCTGCGAATGCCGGTGCCATGGACTATCCGATAGTGATGGGGGAAGTGCGCCTTACCAGGGGCGCAAGGGGTCACGCTTTTCAACAGCTGGCATTGCTTCTGAAAATCCGGCAGGTGCCACAGCGGCAGCACAGTGAAGCTTTCGGTTTCAACCGAGCCGCAGCATAGTTCCGAGATGGCCATCGCGATGGTTGCTGGGCAGCAGCATTAACGCATACAACGCGATATTCAAGGACTTGAAACGACATGCACCAAAAAAAGAAAACAACACACACATCACACTCCTCTCTTCACAGGGATGCAAAAATAGTCCGATGTAAGCAACACTCAGGTGTACCCACCCGGAGGCATATATAGACTATGGCCAGCGCACAGTGGATGTCGCAATTTGTTCTGGAATGTATGAGGTCGTCTCGTCTTTTTTCCCTTCCCTCCACTCCTAGACTAATCTCAAAATGATGGCTCGATGTAGATCGATACTGACATGTTTGAGATTTTTTTGGGCCCTGACAATGTTCTCAACCACCACCAGTTGACACAATGGCTGTGGACAATCAAATTGAACCAGCACCAAACACCAGCGGTGCAAGCACTACGGGACAGCCCCCATATAAAAAAAAACCCGGAATAAGCACCTCATCCCTGTGTCAAACAATCAATGTCCAACAATTGATAGTTGGGCAATGTTTGGCATGTCAATCTCAGGACACCAACCTCCAAGTTATCTTTTGATTCCTTTGAGTACGGCCAGGCCGAAGTAGTGGCAATCCTCTTCCGAAAACATGGCCAGTGTGGACGTCCCCGGGTCATTCAAATGGTTGCGACCTTACAGCTGAGGATGTTTCAACTCGTGTCCTGTTTGGAATTGGGGGGGGCGTCGCTGCCCTCATTTTGTAGGGGACCTAGGGGTCACAAAATGCTTTACAAAAATGAAGGGCGTGAGATCGCTACAAAATGGGCGTCTGACATGCCAGGCTTTACCCTGAGGTAGTGTGGCTGCATCTGGACATGCACTTGCTCTAGAATGCCTGATTCTCAGAACCCTCGGGTCCTAGCCATTTCATATTGGAAATTTACAGAGGAATTGATGTGTGAAATTCAATTCCGATCAATTACGGACACTTCCTTGACCTTGGATCGTTGGGGCATGTGGCATCCATGAGTCGGAGACCTCCGAATCGATTCTTCCTGGTTGGCAATCATCCCTGATACCTTGTTTCGAGGATTTTCTATGGCTACAGGCTACAGGTCATATTCCATGTGTCGTGATCCCAACAACAAGGGCTCGGCCTTTCGAAAGCTTCAGTGCGCTTTCAGCCGCCCATGTCTGGTGCAAGCACACGGCTTGGCGCGAAGTCATGCAAGGGAAGAACTTGGAGGATTGAGACTCTGTGCGGAAACCTATGAATGATCCAGGGGAATGATGAGTCCCCCCACAACATTACGATCAAGATCGATTCTGCAGGCATCTAAACATGTCAAAGAGCATTTCACGTAAGTCTTAGGCTGCCCACAGCCACTTTGAAATTACAGATCTTGTTTGGTACCCCAATCTTGGATAGTTTTGGCAATGAGCTGATGAACACCCTTCCATTGATCATTTGGTCGTCAGCACTTGCCGTCCGACACTCCTCCAATCCAAACGCTCCCGACTTGCACAAATTTATACGGATGAGTTTGGCCCGTCCGCCACTGCTTGCAGCGCAGTCTTGAACATGTGGAGGTCATTCACTTTCGGGGCACAACACATGTGTCCCCAAGCTTAGCCCGCATTGCAATTTGCTATAGAACTTGCGTACATGTGAGTTTGATGAGAGCTTCACGTCATGACCTGTTCAGAGCGGACATTCTGTGATCAAGTCTTTTGATGATGTTTGAGCCTGGGTTTGATGTCCTTTTCGTCCAGCATAACGGTGCTACCTCTCATCCGTGCCATGTGCGCCGCTGATTTCTGCCTTGGAAACGATGCAGCCGCCACCGTCCCTCTGCCACAATGGTGCCATGTAGCGTTCCGCATCACGACAGGGTAGATGTGGCGCATGATCGGCGCATGAGTCATTCCCTTCGAAAGGGACCCTTTGCTGTGCAAAAGAAAAAGGTAGCCAGTTGATTAGGTCTCCAATGAAAAGTAAGCCACAGTTGATTAAGTCTTTTATAATTAATGAGTTTTCCTCGTCTTTGAGCCACTTCTGAGCAGTCAAGAATTCTCATTCCCATATGATGATGGGCTTTTGAATATGCCCAGCCACCTCTATGCTGCTGTCATGGCCATGTTCAATCCCTAATACCAAACTGCCAGGAAATCCCTGCTGCAATTCCCTCAAGACACCAAATAAACACATCTGCCATCTGATCCCAGGTTTCCAAATACAAGGGAACGGCAAACACACCTACTTAATCCATTTTGTTGATGATGACGATGATGATGATGGTGATGATGATGATGATGGTGGTGGTGGTGGTGATGATGATGATGGTGATGATATGATAATGATGATGATGAGGTGGTGGAGGTGGTGGTGGTGGTGGTGGTGGTGGTGGTGTGAATCAGCGTTTGAATTTAGAGGAGACTAGTATCATACATGCATGTATGGCCCATTATAATAGCTTTAACATTATACATTTTCTATCATTTTCTTGGTTTAATGACATGATGATGAGAAGTGCTGTGACTATACCAACAAAGACCAATCTGTTCATTCGGGGGCTTCTTTACAAGGGTTGCCAGGGTACTCGTGTCTTTCACAACATGCCATAGCAGCAGAATATGTGATTAAAGTACAGTATCCATTCATGCATTTATCTGAATGCTCATGGATGAAACCAATTAGATCAATTAGCATCTGCATGCAAGTAGTAGAACCCATCGAGAAAAGGTCAACCAAAGGTTTGGATATGTGTTGGAGGGTTGAAGATCCTGCAGGGCAGGGCCGCCATTGGTCACTTTCTGTGGGAAAGACCGCAGCGAGTCTCAGATTTTGCCCAGTCACCCGGGGCTGCTGCACGCAGGGTATCCGGTGAAATTTCTGCGCTAGTTTGCTTCCAATACTCCAAATACTCCAAGTGGAAAGGTTTTGTAACTTTGGGCCTCTTGCTGCGACAAGTAGTGATGGGCTTGTGGAAACTGACTATAGTTTTTAACAGTCGCATCAGGAGCAAATATAGAAATGCTTCTAACCATAGCTCTCGGCATGATGTGCCAAACCCTGACATCACACTACTTTGGCGGATCCTGCAGGCACTGGATTTGAGATCCATGGTAACGAGGAATCAGCAATGAGTACCCAATCGTGGCTGGGCGGCTGGCGTGTTCCTCAATGAGGCAAATGGTGGCTTGTCAAAATTGGGGATAGTTCATATTGATAGATTAAAAAAGCCATCAATTTTTTGGAGGCTTCTCTATTTGGAGAAACCCTCAATTACGCGTGGACAAGACGCAGTCAATCAGTCAGAAGCGCTGATGTCACTGCACCGGACACCGCGGTATGCAAACAAGCCAAGCACTGGCGAGGCCAATGAGATCGTCTTGGGGTGGGGCACTCGATTTGAACACCTCTGTGCTGCCGCTTCGTTGCAGACCAGAGGGTGATGTCACTGCTGGCTATGGGCCATGCTGGCGTGCACCCGGAGACATGACGACAGCGCCGCAAAAGCAATAGACTCCCTAGATCTCACTAGCCTCCTTTTAAGACACAATCATCAAGCCTCAAGTTGCTCACCGTCTGATCGCACAAGGTCTCACTACCATCAGCAACTAAAACCCTAAAGAAGGTAGGTTTTACCTTCCAAAATATGTGGCATAACCAGTAAAAATGATGGTTTTTGGGGTTCATGGTAGTTTCATATAATCCCAAGCCCCAATGAAGGTCTGTGAAAGGATCAGTCTTCTCTGGGAGGGCGAACTTGTGTTCTGAACTGCTACGGTGCCATGCAGTTGGTCATCTGCACAGCTCATCGCATCTCCGGCACAGGCCATTTTTCAAGCGGAACTTGGATTAACTCACGCGGGAAATCTGAACACATCCCCTGTCCCATCTTGTTGGGCAATCTTCACCAACATGCTATTTCTATTATTTCTTAGAGGGAGCTTTCCCATTTACCCGCTGGCAAACCAGCCGGGAAGATCAAACATCACATTTTTGGTGTAAACTCCTATGATTGGTGGAATTTCCATTTCCAAGTTGGTTTTCCAAAAGTGTCATTTTGCACCATGGTTTTGCACATTTCCAAGTTAGTTTTCCATGTGGCTATTGTGACTGGTTTTGTTGTGGAATTTGTGGGCCCGCAGGGTTTGCCACGTGCCTTTTTGAGTCATGAAGCTACCCAAGTCGTAAACGATGGTCGGTGGATGGCTATTGCCATCCGTCAGGTTATAATGAAGCCACCTTAACCAGCTAGCAAGTCATGAAATCGCAGGTGATATCATGTAATATATGATGTTTTTATCAATGCGATACATACGCATTGGCCATCAGCCAGCTAGGTTTGGAACCGAAGCTGGGGTGCCTATGGGAGTTTTCCCCGCATGAGCAGCGGTCTGATCGACCCGGCCCCAAGAATTCCTTCGCGAACAACGCTGGGGTCACGACCAGCAAATCTGTGTGGCGAGGCTGCTGGAACAATCTTTGCCAAGCTCCCACTGAAATGACATGATCCATCATGTTTCATCATGTTCCTCACATGTGACTTCAGTGGAGGAATGACTCAGCTGACTTACATGAGTTCCTAGGGAAGATTTTTTCACACCGCTGAACTTGGCAGCCTCGCCCGAAAAGCTGGCCGAGAGGTACCTATGTCAATTCATACGTATTACTGGCTGTCAAGTGATGTCCATGTCTCTTCCAAATGCAACTTGTCGGAGTTTATTTTAACTGCCGTGATAAGCTAAGCAAACCATGAAACATGATCAAACATGTTCCAACACCAAGAAGCCTCTGAAATCATGACCCGAGTCACGTGACGTGGAGTGTTTCAAAAGCAGTGCCGAACACTGCGGATTCACGAACCAACTGTAATGGAAATCGACTTGGTTTTACTCGTTTTTTATGGAGCATCAAAACGTAGTTCTCAACATGAAGCGGTGCGTCATCCCATTGATCCAACCGAAACAAACCATAAGCAAATATGGTTCCAACAACCCTGACGAAATTTGTCCAAAAGTGACAGTGACATGAAACACCTGAACTGCGCGCGTTAATACAAACATGATAAGCACCCCTTTGCTACACTAAAATGAGCTCATAAGAATCTGTATCCTCCCTTTATTGAAATCCAATGTGTCATTGCGCGCCGGCCCAGAACAAATCCTCAATCATATCATAGAATAGATTCGTTTTGAGTTTTGACATAAATGCAAAAAAGTTACGTGCTTTGAGAAAGGTGGTTGTCCATAAGTTGAAGGTACAACACCCGGTTGAACTCGGCTGCACCGTCGCCTAGAACAATCAAACACGAAGGGCATTCTGAATGACTCAATTGGATGCTTCGTAACTAGGAGGGAAACCGGTTGTACACACGAGACCTTAAACCATGCCAAACAAATTAAACTTGGCAGGGTGCCACTCCTGTGACTGCATTTGCGCTTCCCCTTAGAACCATGGAACTCTTCCTGACAACATGACATGGCCTAACACGGGACATCACTTGTTATGTCTGTTTGACCGGCATTCATGACCATCCAAAGTGGGCCTGTTTGAATGCCGCCACATGTACAGTGTTATACAGTCATACGTGCATGCGTCGGGCTCACGCAACGCCGGGTTCAGAATGGAACACAACTCGTGCTATGGGCAAGCCGGTGATGTACAAAAGATAAATGGCTATGGGTCAATATTAACCTACCAATAATTGTGCATAGTAAGCAACAAACTATACGGAAAACAATGGTTAATGATGGGGGAACCAGGGGTACAGGGTTTTGACCCACAGCCAAATGGCAAATCAAAGTACTTCACCATGTCTACAGGAACCGTTGGTAACCATGCGTAACCAACAATGATGGTCACCAATAGCTGGCTGACTATATAGACGATATACAACAATGATGCTATACGGTCTGCAAGGAATCAGCGTTCTGTGGGAAGTAGCCATCATGATCTCAAGGCCAACGATCGATCAAAGTGTTCATGTTTTATGCTTTCATCACCATTGCAGTTGTGCTAGGCAGTTGCGCTAGGCAGTTGCTGGATAGATGTCCAAACATGTCCAGCTCGACTGCGGCGAGAGTTGCGTGAGCTCAGCGTTCCATGCATATCACGCAGAGGTGCCGACCACAAGAAGATGCGGCGCCAACATTGCCAAGGGATTTCAGCACATTTTGGGTCTCCGAATAGTTTGGTCAAATATGCCAGCTGCTATGGTTTGGTAAAAGAAATGGCATGGCCTACAATCCTGAGATCTGTTGGAGGAATAAGTTGTTCCTGTGGACCATTTCACCAACCAACCAACCAACCAACCAACCAAACCAACCAACCAACCGGCGCACAATCCTGAACGATATCCCAAAAAACAACTCAAGTCAATTGACCTGCGTGCGATTCAATTGCTGCGTTGTCCTTTACAAAACAGCTCCAATTGTATGCGAAAAATAGCCGTTCATTAAAACCTGTCAGCAATGAGTGGTTGCTGGGGCGCACTCCCAAGACAACAATGACCGTGGTTCTGCCCATGGACGATCACCATTAGCCATATGAGAACACCCCCTGCAGCAACCAAATCCACAAAAGGCCTTTGTTGCTCCTCAAAGTGGTGTCGCGATGTTTTGGAGGGCATTGAATCAGTCGGACTGCGCTTATTGTAAGCATCACGCGCTCCAATACATCACAAATCTAGTGTATCTTAGTAATGCGGTAGTCAAAATCCGTGTGTATGTTCTCAAGTGCAGGTCACATCTGTTTCAACGGTAAAGCGCATGTGTCCATTGCAATACTTAGGCATACAACAGGAGACTTCAAACCATAACATGAACCCAGATCATGTCGACACTTGCCCATAGCTGCATTTTGAACATACTGATCTCTTTTCCGGTGCTGCAATTTGATGATTGATAATGATAGGACAATGACAGTAAAACAAAATGAGGATGAGGATGTGAATTCAGCTGGCCGACTGATGCATTGCGAGCTGATGTTTGACGCACTCCTTGTGGCAAGCTGGCGAAGCGCGAAAAGTATTCGAACGCGATGGCTAGCATCGCCAAATCAAAGCCTACACCAATCTTGAGGGCGAAGCTGCTTCTGCGAGCTCTGTCGAATGAATGGTAGAATTTGAGTCATAACGTAGCTTTTTTATATTATTGATATGATTCTGTAAAAGAGTTTTGCGAATTGCAGTTAAAATGACATGTGATAGACCCCATTTGTTTCATGTCCTTGCCATCTGTGGGTAAACCCGCTGGGATGTGTGATAGACTCCTTTTCAAACAGAATCTGAACATTAATCTTGCAACTTATTTGTCAGTGGGATTTGTGGGAGTTTGCCAAACCTATGATTTGTTGCAATCTCTTGTGTAAGTGTACCGTTTGCACTTTTACACGCACATTGGACCTGGATGGCTTCATTCTTAAGTTCTGATATTGGTAAGTGTGAAGAAGTAACCACAACTAGGTCTGCCCATAAATGCACCCCGAAAAACTGGTGGTTGCCCGACTGCATAGACACATATCAATAATGGCTAGTATGCTAGTAGCAAATTGCTGGTGTGCACCAGCATTCTCACACAACCCGAACCCGTCGATGACCACTGTTTACCCCGCGCTATCCCAGGTCATTGCGAAGGCCATGGCCAGTGGCTGGGTCCTGGGAGTCGCCTTCCCTCAACTTGATCATGGCCAACCTTTGGATGCCTGCAAGATACCAAGAAATCATGAGAAATCAACGAATGATACATCGAGTCTGGTGAACTTGATCCTTAGATCATAGCCGCTGCCTGGACATTTCGCGCTGGCGAACAAATGAAAAACCGATAGCCTGGCGTAGAGCTTGCGCAGAGCCCATCAAGATCGTGCCACAGGCAGCCACGAAGCGAATCCGCCACCGAAGGTCTTTTTTTGTGGGGTGGTGACGGGACGGCAGTGGCTGGGCGTGTTGGAGGCGTATTGGGCATGAGAAGCGCTGGCAACGAATCGGCACCTGGCAATGCCGATGACGTCATGGCACACGTCTTTTTTCTGCTCTGGATTCACGGAAGGGCGGAATCCCAATGATTTCCTATGGATTCTTGGTGAACAGTTGGACTGTTACAAAAATCATTCGCGCTCCTCATACGGCGAAAAGTCTGGGAGGTTCGGCCTGTCAACCCCCGAGAATCGAGCCCCTTTGCATCGGCGCTGTCTCGATCCCAGGAGATTGTAGCTATGGCATGCTATGGCGTGGAATCAGGGCTGGAAGTCCCAAATGCTGGGCGGTTGAATATGGCTGGAAAAGGTGTTGAAAGAACGGGACGTAATGGCTCTAAACAAAGGGCATGAAAACTTTCAAAAAAGTCTAGCTGATCAGTGTACTTGATGATAGTAGTGGTTGCAGTATCTTCTGGACTCTGGTGGGTCAAAGGTTTCAACCCTTAGCCTTGTCATAGGTGGTGGCGTGGCAGTCGGGCAGTGCAACAGCTGGGTACTCTGGATCCAACTCTGGATGATCATCAGTCTATCGTCAATTGACACCACCGAACAAATCAGCCTTGGCGGTTTTGGACACTTCTCACTGACATTCCTTACAGTAATGAGATCCGGTCAAGAACTACCAGTCGAGAAAAAAGGAGCAGCATACAGCATACAGCATACAGTACTGCATGGTCATCTAATTCTTCAACCCCTTTTGTTGGTCAGGGGGAAAAAAACATGAGTTCTGATCATGGCGCTTCAGGGTATGATCAGGCGGAGCTGGGATCGAACCACAGCTATGGTCAGCTGTTCTGACAGAGGCCCGGAGCCGTGGCCGCCATGCTCACTCATGGGAGCTGGACATCATCAATCCTCTGCAGCAGTGAAAGATCTTTGATGACTGAGACAGCTTGTGAAGAATACACTTGCAGCAAATCAAAATGCACGAATGGTAGATCGCAAATCCCCCCACAAGTTTTGCCATATATCTTGATTTGTCATCAAATATAATTATACATCGGGTAATGCAGGGGGTATTGATGATAGGGATCTCCCTTTAGAAAAAAATACCTGTGGGCAAATGGGCAAATCCTGCATGGATGGCGCTAGCATCTTCATTTCTCTCCATCTCATCTGGTCGGAAGAGGCCTACTGCGAAGCCGCTAACCCTTTGGCCATGAACACTTACAATGGTCTACAAGACTTGAAAGTGGTGCTGCATAATGGCGAAGGATGGCACTTGATGGCTGATAATCCAATGATAAAGGACAAAAGGAAGGGTAAATGCATGGTCAGGCCAAACCGGATATGGATCCACATGAATCCCACTCATACTGTAGGATCAAAAATGATCAAAAATGGTCAATTTCTGGCTGATCAGCGGCTGCATCAGGGTCCAGAGTCTACTCCTCTGGGCTGGCGCACCATCGCCGCCTCCTGGCCCCTCCCGGCGATCCTTGATCCACAAAGGGGTGCTGATCATCCTCCTGAGCAGGGGAGCTTTTGGAGAGTTGGGAATGCTTTTTTTTCAGACCTGGCTATGGGTCAATATTAACCGTCAATATTAAGCAACAATAATGGGGAAAACAATGCTTAATGATGGGAACCAGGGGTACAGGGTTTTGACCCACAGCCACCTGATCTGGCATATCTTGACATTTTGGCACGGTTGTCGATCTACTACAGTAAGGGGACTTCATGGAAACAGTATGTCTCACTCACTTTTCTTGTGTATAAGTGAACCGGCTGAATCAAGGCAACCGCTCTACAACTGTTTTAATCGACCTTGATTCAAAACGGAGGCGTTCTGAAACTATAAAACGGGCCCAGTATTTTCCTATATTTTCCTCACAATGATTAGATTATGCACTATGACGCATCGACCATCACAATGAGGGCTGTTGAGAAAATTGTCTGCGTGGTTGGCTCCAGCACCTTGAAAAACCATGAACCTTTGCGCATACCGAGCCGCGCCGTTTCGAGTCACAACAGTCCCGTGGTGTCGGATGCGACCTCGGAATCATTTCTCCCCATGTCGACCCGCACCTGCTCTCCGCGCCACAAAAGCTCCAAGGTCTTTTCCAACATCTGCATGTTTGGCTCCTGGCAGGTCGCGAGGGATGGAATCAGCACAGCCATGGAGCATGGAGCATCCAACAGCTACAGCCTGCAGCCATGGGGCCATGGAGAAGCACAACCGGAAAAAACAAAAACTAATCAGAACAACCAGGATAGATCAAAATGAAGATATAGAACGTTTTTTCTCCTTCGCCATCCCGGAGGTCCAGCGAAGGCGAGCAGGGGGCTCAACCAAACAGAGCCACAGCACGTCGGCACTTTACGAAACAGGTGCTAAAGCGAATGGTACAAGAAATATACATTCTAATTGATTTATCTAATAGTTCATGTCAATCTATCTATCTATCTGTCTGTCTATCTATCTACCTATTGATGTATCAATCAACACTATCTATCTATCTATCTATCTATCTATCTATCAACACTATCCATCTATCTATCTATCTATCTATCTATCTATCTATCTATGTACTCATGGGAAAACATGTATATATGTAAAAAACAATCATCATCATCATCATCATCATCATCATCATCATCATCATGTCACCATCAATCATCGTCCATGACTAGTATCACCAAGCATCCCTGACCAATGTTTGAAATAATTCACCGTCAATCATCAGCATTGGTCATGATCAGTCACTACTAGCAATCAATGGACAGGCACCAAGCTGCAGTCACCATTATTCGCAGTCACAATTATTCAAAGCGGCAGCGTCGTCACTCACCCTTCGCGATCCTGAATGATCAATAACAAACATAACATAAATCAGGAGCACCCATCAGTAACCAATATTGATCATTGACATTGCACATTGTCCCCCTTCTTTGGTATCAAGCGCTATCATCGAGTGTGATATTGACACCTTCGTAAACGCCTCGGATGGCATGTATTCTTTTCGGACATATCTTTATGACGCCGCATTGTGATCAGGTACATGCATCCATACTTGCAGTTGCTGATGCAAGCCATTATTGAATAGCTGGTGGTTGTAACATGCTCTGGCTCAACCCCCCAACAACACTCAATCAACCAACCATCCTAAATATCGTTGAGCATAAACAAAAATCCATCCAGCTACTGTTGTTGGTCATTGACCCCCGTACCGAACCACTATTAACCCGTACTTACCCATAGAAAATCATGGTTTCCCTGATCAAAACCATCAACTGGTAGTTGTTTAGCATCTTGAACTGAACCACATCAACCACAACCTGTAAAGAAAACACTCATATGCCATGACAACATGTATTATCCATATCAACCCTATCAACCATATTAGGCATATGTTACTTCACCTTTCAAAAATGGTTGATATGGTTAATAAATGTTGGTTCACCCTTCATATTAGACAACCACTGCTGTTGGTCTTAACTCCGGCAGCTCTCCTCTGGAGACCAAGCTTGCCCCGGAAACATCACCTCCCACGCGCGCGAAGCGATATGCGCAGGGCGCTGCAACGGACAGCTGCCATCGTTTGATTCGCGCAGTCATTTAATGGTTCGTTCATGGTTTAGATGGGAATGGTTTAATGGTTAGTTACCATAATTTGATCCATTTAAGAGTCCTTAATGGGTGAGTTAATGGTTCGGTGATGGCAAATTAATGGTTAGTTCATGGCTAGGTAATGGCTATTGTAATTTATAAGTGGTTCCTGGTGAAGTAATCCCGAATTCATGGGCAATTAATGGCAAAGTCATGGATCATGAAGGGTTGAGAATGGCGGATTTATGGCAAGTCAATGGTGATTTATTGGCTGTTTGATGCTAAACCATCGTTAAAACCACCGGTTAGTGATGGCTGATGATGGTGGCTCGTGATGATCAATTCAATCACAGTCAATTGCCGCAAAAGTCTTCTGAGAAGGGCTCAATGATGCCGAATGTTGAGGTTGCTGATGCGTCCGCAGTACTGGTGGCACATGATGGCTGATGAGTGCTCAAACAACGGTTTCATGGTTGTCAAGAACCTTCAGGATGGTTGCCAACGGCACCAATGTGTAGATTTTGAGGGCCCAAATCCACTGCAAAGGCAATTTGATAATGATGCAAGGGTGTTCCTACGATAAATCAAATGAAACAATATTAGTTTAATTATTTGTTGTGGGAAGTGGGAAGAGTTCGAGCTGGCTGTTGAACGCCACGCGATTCCTGAAGATTGCCAGCCAGCAACTCTGGGAATGCCGCTTCGCCCGCCTACACCCGCTAACCCTGACACAAAATGTCATGATAATGCCAAAACCAAATGAAGTAAACCCACCTTTCATTGACGGTGAATTACCGGCTACTTCTAGAGCAATGGGGGGGGTAGATTATGGAGAGCTGGATATGCCAGGAACATCCATCATGAGCCGTGGCAGGTAAGCATCAACACTACCCAAGTCATGACTTTCTTAAGTTTTAGCAGCTGCTGGACCATATCAAATAACGTTGGTTATTATCCTCTATTCTTAGCCGGCAGTGTGTTTTGAATAGAATTGTAGGTGTCTAATCACAGCAAATGGTTAAACATATAATATCATATAAATAAATATAAATAACATAACAGTTAATTGTTCACCATATTCAGTTTTTTTTTTGCTGGGGCATCACTATGGGTTTGCCCTACCACTCACTCCGATATTCAAATGGGGATGAGTGCGATATGAAAAAAATGGTATTCAGTTGTTAACCAGTTCATATCCATACTTTTTGCGGTTGATCTGCACTTCGCTGCACAACCTGCAACCTGCGTGCGTTTCGAACGGATCGCTCCCCGTGCCCAGCTCCACCTCCCGCACCGGTAGGAAGGCCGGCAGAGCACTCACCGGAATGGTCTCAGCACAGGTGCCCACCATGGGTACCAGCTGCCCCAGGTGTAGCTAGCCATGAACCACTACTGAACCATAGTAATAACCACTAACCACCAGTACTTAACCATGGTAATAACCACCAGTACCTAACCATAGTAATAACCACCAGGCAGTACTTAACCATATGGTAGTAACCACCAGGTCGTATACATAGAGAAGGGTTCATGATTCATGTAAGGATCTAGAATATGCGCGGGCTGTAGGGGAAGGATCTACGAGATTTCCATGTGTTGATCTTCATCCGCATGCTGCGTATTGACACAAAAATGTCACAAAAAATGCATCTTGGGTTTTGTCCTGCCCGTAGACCCCTCATATCCCGGCCAATCAACGGGTAATGAATCACTTGTAAAAATAGGGAAGTTACGTATTTCACGGGGGCAAGTGACGTATTTCGAACAACTGCAACATCCCAATAATTGCTAAACCCATGTTAGTTGCAGCAATTACTTGGCCACACTTGGTTATTACATGCCAAGCTTGCACAACCAAAATAAGACGCACACGAAAACATGGGCTTCCAGGCCGCACATACTGTGCATGTTTGGTTGTGCTGCATCAATTTCGTTGAAGTTACTGTAGTTACGGTCAATAATGTGCCACATCATCTCCGATTGATGTACGACTCGACATGTGGATATATGGCTCGTCGGCTGGAACATCTAACGTGCTTGTGGTCCATAACTTGGCTTTTGTGACCAAATGATTCTGGTTCACTGCTGGTGACTTGCTACGGTGGCTGGTTGATCACCCCATGCAGCTAGTAGATGATGTGTAAACCACTCTTTTTCATGAGAATTCCTTTCATTTTTTGCGGGACATCTGACGATCGTGCCCAGGTCATCCGATGTCCATGCATTGACTGACATTCCATCTTGCCGTTCTTTTCTCTGGAGTTGTGTTGGAGTTCCTGCAGCAAGGGGGTCATCCTGGGTCCAAAAATGCAGCATGGCCTTCAGAAACAGTGAGTGATCAAGTTGGCGATATCAATTTTAAATGGGCGTTTCTGAAAGTAGGGATGCCCCCAAATCATCCCATATCAATCATGATAGTAGTGAACCAACCATTTTTGCGTTCCCTTCGACTTGAGAAACCACCAACTACCGAATGTTGTATGGATGGTATCCCGTGGTGACCCCACGGCCCCTTGCTAAGGCTGCGGACAGGCTCTGGAAACGATTCGGCCCAAGCGGGGATTCCTGCCCGTGAGGGCGTTGATGCCGTGGCATCAAGCAGCAGTTTCAGTCACTTCACCCTAGACGAAGTCCCCAACCATCATAGATCATCATTGTCACTGAGAGGGCCTGCTGCTGGGTAATCCCCTGATGCTGAGCGGACCCTGCTTAGCTCTTGGACGGGTCATCATCATCATCATCATCATCATCATCATCATCATCATCATCCTCATCATCATCATCACCACCCTCATCCTCATCATCACATTCTCTTCCCTCTCTCCTTTTCATCTCTTTATCTTTTCTCTCTTTCTCATCCTCATCATGGCTGTTGGCCATGCCGCGTTCCTGGCCTAGACCCATGGGTTGTGGCAAATGCGATGGCATCGAGCTGCTGTAGCCGACCCTTGCGGGGACTTTGGGCGGCGCAGCATCATGATGCCAGGTCCTTTGGGGCGAGGCGCGGCGCCATGGCGTTGCGCCAGAGATGGGAAGCATGGGGGACTGGTGGTGGACATAGTGCAGGCTCACGAGAATAAACATAGAGGGATAGATGGATAGATAGATTGACAGATGGATGGATGGTTGGATAGATAGATAGATTGATGGATGGATGGATGGTTGGATAGATGGATGGTTGGATAGATAGATAGATAGATAGATAGATAGATAGATAGATAAGAAAATGGCGCTATGTATAGATGTGTAGAAAGATTGCATCAACTTCGCAAGCAGCTGGAGATCGAATATGTTGGAACAATACAATGGAAAAAATGCATCACAGCGGCCCCAGTAGGGGAGATCAATATACACGGTTGGCAGCACAGCTGGTTGAACCCACTGCTGCTGACAACGTTCCGTTGGGCCCAAGTGGCATGCGTCCCGACTGTTGCTCTTCCATACTGCGGAAACGCTCCTGGGTTGGGCAAAGGTGACGCCTGTGCCATCTGGTGCTGGCTGTCCCGGTGAAAATGTGGGGCTATCAAAAAAAACTGGTTGGTGGTTGACATCTTTTGACATTCACAGCTGTTAGGGAGCAGTGCTCGCGAGCGAATTAGGTTGGTGGCTGAATCTGTCTGAAAATGTTCGCCAACCAACCACTCCCAAGATTGGGGAAAGATGGTTGAAAACCAGCAACTAGAGAGACTTTTGGAAGGTCAGCAACTAGATAGACTTTTGGAAGGTCCGCAATCATCAAATTGAAACTACTTGTTGCTGTTATGCATCCTTGAAGTCCCAAAATGGTGCGACGTGACTTCCCAAACCATCCACCAAACTCCTCCGGCTCACCGCTACGGCTGCTGTCCTTCGCCCTCTCAAACTCCTCGAGAGTGAGAATGGCACCGAGCTTTTTGTGCAAACGTTGACGGACACGCCGCTTCAGAGCCCGGTTTGGTGCGTTTGCACTCTCCTGGGCTTGGAGCGAACAGCGCTTCTGGAAGCAGGGGTGATGGACAAGACCTTTTTTTTCGTGTGACGAGGACTGTTCCCCATGTGCTTCTTCGCGGTAGGGGATAGGAATGGGAACCCAACAATGATGGATACCATGTTCACCTGAGAACTATGTAGTTGGAAGCCTGGCCACTGGCCACCCTCTCGTTCAGAGCATGATATTGACAAATACGACTTATTATACATTATATACATCTTGAAAAATCGGCTGGTTCGTTAGTCAGCCTTCCGTGACGCTACGTTTGGACAGCTTGCTAGCATGTGGCAAACAATCATATATTCCCCAATCATTCCTCAACTTTCAATATGATTCCACACTGAGCGAGCTCAGGTCAAAGATATTACAGTTGTCAAGATTCGTTGGCAGAATGTCGTACAGGAATGTACATGGCACATGGGTCATCAACAAACCCTACAGATCCCTACAGTTGAATCATGTCGAAACGAGGATTTGCAGCTCGAACCATGCTGGAACGAAGGCGCTTCAGTGATCGCCGGCAAGATACCCGTGCTGCCGTCATCAGCAACTCATCTACGGATGAGCGGCTCGCCTGAGGCCAATAGCTGGGCTTAGTGCAAGGTCTGATTCAAACATCCATGGTATGTCCATCAAAAAACTGCCACTACTGTACCCAAACATGGGAAACATATTAGGTCACGTATAAATTTTTATGTCCAGGGACCGCAGCTAGACCTTTGAGGTTCAGAATAATCTGGACTCTGAACTGTGATGGGTTTTCCATGCTGACAGTTACCAAAGCCATGAAACATGCTTGGTGGTTGTTGGTGGGTGAACGTAGCTATTCCTGCGTAATCATGTGCATGCTCAAATCATAAGCAGCAGCCAGGTTCATCATCTACGTCTGAACAGTGAACGTGTAGATTTTCTTTCATGACGCTTTTCGGTTGATTGCTGCTGGCTGATGTGGCCAGGGGGTTCTGACAGCTTCTCATCAGCCCAACTGATGTAAGATGATGAAGCACCCCAATGTGGGGAACGCGGCGTTCGAGGCAATGGAAAACATGGGAGCAGCTTCGTGTTGTTATCAAAAATGCTTCCTACTTAACACTTGAACCGTGATTTTTTGGATGCTTGCTCTTTTAACGATAGCTTACTTTTCAATTCTAAATCCTTGTATCATCTTGTATCAATTGTATCTCAACAACAGGGAACGTATCTCACTTGTGTACAAATTCCCACACTATTCCACCATCCACTGGCACCAAGGCCTCCACAACCGGTCCCCACCTTGGGGTTCGCGCTGACGCTGGTGGTTGGAGCGGCGAAATCGCACATGGCGCCCCAAGTCTCAGCCCAAGTCTCCACCCGTACCCGGTGCGCACCTCAAAACGAGAGTGGCTGCGGTGGAGCAAGGCATAGCAAGGCTGCGACGCACACGTCTCCCTCCAATTTGGTGGTTTCTTAAAATAGGGGACCCCCAAAATGATTGGTTTAGTAATAGACATGACTAATATGAGAAACACCCATTTTGGGGAAACCTCTCTGCCTCTGAGATAAAACAAGAATGCACATTGATCTCCCCAACTGTTGCCAGTTCAGATGTCATGAACTGTTCAGGACCGTTCAAAACTAAAAAGTACAGAACAACAATCTCCACGACAAAACGCAATCTTCATGCTTGGAACATGGCTCACCATGATTGGAAGGTGCTTGGAAGATTCAACCTGGAAGGACACCTTCTGCTGCCTTCCCCGGTGGGATGGACCTCCGCTTCGGTGGCCATGCGGACAGACTCCAGCTGCGCGGACTCCTCGGCCTTCAACTTGCTGAGTAAGGCCTGGCGTGCTGGATCCACGCCAGCCACGGCTGGGGGCGTGTTGCTGACTTGGACCATGTCTTTTCATAGCTTCAAATATCTTCAAGTACTTAAGCCCGGATGATTTTGCATAATTTTGGGTGATTTTGAGTAGATGGCAATGGCATTTCGTCAATAACAGCCAGCAAACCAACCTGAGAAAGCGGAAAGCCAAAAATACCTTGCGATCGCTGAACTTTCTGAGTGGAACTGCAGCTACCGAAGTAACAAATTTGATCTCGACCAATCCTACCGGGTGAGAGATGGCTAGTTGCATCCTACATAATCTACTTGTACCATCTTGTACTTCGTTGGGTTTGGCATGTACGTCCGGTGGCCCAAAAAAAACATGGTCAATGTGGTGCAGCGTGTTGCAGTTTGCAACGCGCAGCTGCTAAGGTGGTAGCCCGGAGAACCCAAGTTGCTCCTCCTTTTCAGCCGTAAGGGAGCCACAAGCCTGCAGCTGGTGAGCGGTTTTCCGGCACCCAACTTGGCACCACAAGGTTTCGGTGCTCCCATCCGTGATCATCGGCACCACGGGTTGCAAGCCAATGATCTCGTATCGAATACTCGGATGGTTGGGATATCAAAGATCACCAAGTTCAGGCTATAACAAGTTGATAGACAGTCTCAGCAACTGCCACCGGCAAACAGGTGATATCTGGCATCTCTGGCAACCCACATGGGTTTCTGGCAATTGTCTTCAAAGGTGTTGCGCTTGACCTTCGGTTGATCAAGGGCTAAACTGCTCAGGCTTGCCCCAATCGCTGATTTGTTGATCATCCTAGCTGGTCATCAGTGTTGACTCAGCATCAGATCTGACCGTTTGAAGATGTTTGAAGGGCCGTAGCTTCCCAGTTTGTGAGCTCATCAAAGAGTCAGAAATGATCATCCTGAAAATCCTGGGGGATGGTGGGCCAGGGCTGGAATTTCGACCACCACACTCTACCCTCTAGTAGACTCTAGCATTGCTTCACCCAGTGGTTCTTCGTTTTGACCATACTTCCGCCTTTGTCTAGCATTGAGAAGACCAATTAAACATATAGGAAATTGAAATGTAAAAAACAATACTATTACATACAAAAATTACACAACATCATATATTTACATCTACAGCCTACAGCACATGTAGATGTAATGATTATACTGGATTATACCGGGAGATCCATAGTAACAAGCCCCTACTTGCTGGATCCCAAAGTATTTATGGTGAGCTGTCGGTGTTTCTGAACTCACCGATCATCACCGATCTACCCATCTTGGCAGTTCCAGCCTGCCAGCGGTTCACATCTGGAAGCTTGGGAGAGCCTTTGCCAGCGGCAGGGCGGGTTTCCATGCTATCGAGGGGGGCGTCTGGTGGGAAATGTGTGATCCCAAGCAGGCTGGTTTACCAGCCTATGACCAGCAATTTCATTTTTGACCCTTGAAAAATGGATGGTTTCCCCACTCCAAACCAGGTTTTAGGTTTAGGGAAAGTCATGCATGGATATCCAATATCCTCAAGTCCAAGTAACGCCTGCGGATGTAACTGGGGCATTGCGTAATGGATCGGACGATTCTCAGGATATTGTGAAATGCATGGAGGGAATCTCAACACGTCGGTCAGTAAGTGGCTGAGTTTCCAGTGATGTCACTAAAATACCCCAATCGCAAACAATGATTGATGATCAACGCGAAAGTTTTGTAAAGTCATGAAGTTGAAACCAGCTCGACAAACATGGGAAAACGACCCTGTTTTTACAAAGCTATGCACGTTGCGGGGCGTCGCTGAGCGTTCTTCAGACCAGGTTTTGCATTATGCGGGGTTGCCGTCCTGTGGCTTGAAAATCCTTCATCGACATGACAAGCACCCACTAGACTGAGTTTATTGCCCATGGTATTCAAATGAATGCTGGTCGCGATCAAACTGCCAACTTACCGTCCACCAGTGAACCCTGACCCTGGGGAGTGAACAAACCATGGTTGAGTAAAACAAAGTTGTTAACCATATCATCCCATGTGTTACTAATCTTCAGCATGGTTTGTTTACTATTGAGCTACATGATTCATGACATTCCATGATTCATCACGTGATGCCATCAAAAGCTGGTGCTGTGGCCCCACCTCTGGAAGCGTCCAAACTTTGCCTTAGCTGTGGCACAAGCAGCTGGATCTACCAGCGAAATACAGTACTCCAGCTGTCAAGCATCAGTCCAGACCAATGATCCAATGGAAATACATGATGGAAATCATGGCTAGACAAGCTGTTCCATGGCTCTGATAAAGTGATGATGGTTGAGGATGGCAAAAAATGAAGCTCACATGTGTGAAACAAACTTATACCCTGGCTGATGCTCCTAAAACGCCGATGATTCGACGATGAACCGGCGTTGACCAACATTTATGCAAATGTTGACCGCTATCATTGTCATCAACCACTGTTCAATCCCGTAAACCATGGCTTACAGTAGCTTGACATAGCTTGACTACAATGCCGCATGTCACCATGTCTTGCAAAAACACCTGGCACCTGCGGCGAAGTGTGCCGCAAAACGGCGGCCCAACAAGCAGCAGTGGCCGAGCAATTCATCGAAACAGAATAAAACAACTGAACCCAAAATGTGAATTCCAGAAATCCAAATATAATTTCAAAATATCCTGAACATATGGAGGTGTCTCAGAATAGGGGACCCCAAAAATGGATGGTTTATTACTGGAAATGACTATAAATGGATGATTTGGGGGTACCCTTATTTTGAGAAACACCCATATGTGATCCTAAATATCCAAAAACTACAGTATATGTCCTGATAAACATCCTGAAAAACGAATGATGGCAGCAATCACCGCCACCTCTGGGACCAGCCACGAGGTATACATGGGCGGAGCTGCCACCGGCTCTGCCAGGGGCTCTGCGAGGGCAGCCTGTCATAGACTCACAAATTTGGTGGTTTCTCAAAATAGGGAGCCCAAAAAATGGTTAGTGTATTACTACTACTGGTTTCTATTGGATGTTTTGGGGGGGTCCCTTATTTTGAGAAACCACCATTTGGGTGCTACGAATTTCGTTGCCAGCAACAAAATTAGCATCACATACCTAACAAAAAATCTAGATGTAAAACAATTTTGGGGGGCTTTGGCTTCCAGGTGCTTTGTGAACCCGACCACGGGGCAACATGTCGCGGAACATCATCCCCTCACCAACCAAGCCATGGTTAACCACAGGGTGAGACTCCCCGGCCTGGCAGCGCAAACCTGAGCGCATATCCAGCGGTGAATTGGAAGCCGTTCCTATACTGATTGGTGCTTATAACCCCTATGAAAAGTATGAGTCAACCAACCATTCATGAATGAGTGCTAGGGAACATTGGCAAAAAAATGTTAATCAACCAACAATTTGTGAATTACTAGCAAACAAAAATGATTAACACAGCCAACCAGTATAAAAAACAAGTTGGCCTTGGACCGAAGGTTTTTGACATGAGGGGGGTTGATACTAGATGGTAGTAGCAAGAGATTAAAATAAACAACTTGCACCATAGTTTTCCGGTTGGTGAGTTCAACCCCTACGAAAAATAAGCTTGTGAACCAACCATTTGTTATTGATTACTTAGGAAGGTTAGAAATGTATATAAAATTGCCAAACAGTTTTTGATATTGCAAGAGATTACTAGTGGATGCAAAAAGCCATCGTCATTTCATGAGCCAAGATGGCGGGTATGACAATTGATCATCAATCCACCATATTCTTAGCCACCAGTCAAACTAACTGTTATGATGTCTTGTCATTGTTGGGAGATATTGGCGCATGGGGTATTCTAAACTGATAATTGTGAAAGCCATGCCCATCTTTCATGCCATATCTGCATGACATTTGCTGCTCTAGCGATCCGCTCGAAAAGCGACTCAAGGGTACGATCCCTCATCAGTCGAACTCATCAGGACTTGTCAGATCGATCATGGGCAAGTTTTGAGCCTTCTGGTTCTTGGCTCAAGGGGACTGGGGTTCCCCATCTGGTCCGTTCAAAGATATGGTACTGGGGATAGAAACGTAGAGCCGAGCTGCTTACCTCAACAAAAAGCACAAATTGACTCCTGAAATTCACATCAGCCGTCACAAATTGGGCTAATGTGCGTCACATCCGTCCGTCCTTCCTTCCATCCATCCATCCGTCCATCCGTCCATCCTTCCATCCATCCATCAATCCATCAATCCATCCATCCATCCACCCACCCACCAGGGACCCTTCTTGGGACCCACCTCGTGGCCGTTCAGGGCTCCAGGACCATGGAGGCACCACGCCAGGTGAGACCTGGAGGCAGCAGGTGGGGTCAACCATGGCTACTGCTGAGAATCTGCGTTTGGTTGCTCAGTTACTGAGAGTTTTCCAAGGCTTCTAATGGCTTACCATGGCTAATGAGTTACTACTGGTTCATGGTTCATGTTAAGAATCTGAGTTTCAGTGGTGTTTCTTGCAATGGCAAATGGATGGTGCATACTTAGCCATGAGGCAATCAATGATTAAGGGGTCATAGTTGATGCACGAGCATGTCCTGTATCAAGCTTATTGACTGAATGATCCAGAATCACTCATATTGATGATAGTCAATTAAGGGTGATTACTGATGGTTATTAAAGCTTCAAGTTCATGATCGATGGATAACTCATGATGATTGACCATAAATGGGCAAGCATGGGCACGAACAAGTACGAAAAAGATCAACAAGTGTCTGTGGGCGCGCGCACTTCTGTAAGCAGGAGTAGTGACATCATGTGACATCTTGTTGAGCTCTCTCTAGACCTTATCTTTGGCCTACCTCCCCATATGCAGTTGGAAATCCTTCACGCTAAGCATGGGTGCTCAGCACCAAATGCGCTTCCCCAAGCGACCCGGTGCCTGAGCAGAGACTTGTTGCTGGAGATCCTGATTCACCCTCAGCAGCCCCTCGATCTCAGAGCACATAGATGCACCAGCGCATGTGGCACCCCTGGCGCGCCCATCCCGTGGCCCGTGGCTGCACCCCAGGACAGCACCCGAACTAGCCACACCTACAACGAGTTCAACACAGCTATGGGCAAACAAATGCAAGTGATAAGTGCATCTTGAGCTGGCTCATGATAAGCTCTAGAAATGGATTGTTGAAACATGCTAACACATGTTGAAACATGTTGAACCCCATAGGGGTAGCAAAAAACTAACCATCAACAATAGGAAAACATCTAAGAAATAATCTAATCAGTGGGAACGCGAGTAGACAATGATTTCTGTTCACACATGGGGTAATTGAAGCCCGCAGCACGATCCACATTTGCTGGGCGAACATGATTTGGGACATTCATTCAAGCTCACACTCGCCACCGATCCAGCTCAATTGCACTACACTTTTGGGATCGGACTGCTCACCAGAGTTCACCAAATCAATTTTGATGACATGATCAATACCCATCTGGGGGTTCTCAAAATAGGACCCCGCCCGAAATGGTCGGTTTATGACTACAAATTGCTGATACACGATGATGTACCGGGGTACCCCCATTTTTAGAATCCCCTATCTCAGCCCCAGCTTGAGCTATAATGAAAAAGGATATTGACGGAGAAAACCAAGTGACCCATCTTACTGTAACCGGTTCCCTCGAATTTGAACAATAAGCTGACCACAACAAGCTGACCACCTTGGGTCAGACCACAATAACCGGCTCCAGAACTTGGCAAATTCAACAATAAGCTGACCACCTTGGGTCGCCTTCGGCATCCGATCGGCTACAAGATTCATATACCCATCAACCAAATAAAAAGGCCTAGCTGCACCAAATTCTTAGCATAAGCGATTTTTGCACCTGGTAGTTCACGGGGATGATCACTTACATCAACAACAAACATCATCAAAGAACCAGTTGAACCAAACATAAGCAGCAACAAACAACCGGCTGAACCAACAGAACGCATCACCATGAAATAATCAACCACTGGAATAGTCTGTGATGTCTCCTTCTTCGGTCCTAGCCCTGGTGGTCCTGGGCTGGTGCAGCTCTGATGCCGGTGGTCCTGGACCTGACGACGCAAAGAGGATTTGTATGTTTGTGAGGCATGCCCACAGATTGCTCTGGATTCCAGAAACGCAATTGATCCCGGTGCCGGATGTGCACTTCATTTTATATTGCAATACGGTATGTGGTATCATTTTAGAAGTTTACCTCCTTTTACACATGTGGGTGTTGATCTATATAAAGGTTCCTGGGGTAGGTACAATCGCCGATCAACCGCCAACCAATCGCGATCCCAAAGGTGTCAATCGCGGAATGGTTTTCCCTTTGGAAGAAGTTGGCACTAGGCATGGCATGGGCTATTGACTGCATTGAGGGGTTCGTCAATCGCCCCACAATCGCGAACCAATCGCGGATCAATCGCGGATTTTCCGATCAAACCCAAACTACGTCTACAAAACACGGTAGATGACTGCATCAATCGCAAAACAATCGCCGATCAATCGCGATGCAGCGTTTTACAATCGCGGATGCCAAAATGTACATACCAATTCACAATTCTTAGATTCGCATTTGCGATCGGCTCCCATGTGATGTCTCCCATTCCCAAATCAAGTGAGCCGCAACGTCGAAGATTCATTGCCAGAATCATCAAACAAAGTGAGATCCACAATGGCAAAATGGGAGGGAATATGCCAAAGCTATTTCTGGTCAAACGGGGAGTCCTACATGAGCCTTGATTAATTACTGTTGGCAACAATGGACTACAACGCGAGCTTGTCACGGTCATCTCTCCCTCCATTGCTGTCGGAAGGCCCCAGTTCTATGAATGCTACCCTGAGGTATCTCGTCAGTATAGTAGCTCTTCAACCAGTGTGCCCAGTAAACAAACACAGAATAACCAGCACATCTACTGGTTGGTGAAAACCCCTATGAACAATTATATTAGTCAACCATTTGCTAATGATTACTAGAGGGAAAAAAGTTTGAAAGCACCATCCAGTCTATCATCCAACATCCATCATCCGCCATCGGGCAAACCAAGGTGAGGCCAAAGTAGGGCCCCAACACGTCCCCAGAAACGAACCCTGGTTCTTTCATGTTCTTTCCAGGAAGCAGGAGCCCCTTGAAGATCCACTTGTGATCCACATGGTTAACTATGGTTGGTTCAAGGTCAAAAGAGTAGGGGATTGTACAACATGGTCAGCAATAACCGGTATTATTGATCGTAAAGGGTAGATCCGTTTGTTCATTTATACCCATTGGTTTCCCACACATAGCCGGAAATTTGGCATCAAATATTGGGAGTCGCTAATATGGACCTAACATGAGCTAGCATTGGGATAAAAATACGTTCTAGCCTGGGGTTTCATTTTGTAGGTCAATTTTGAACAATACCCAAAAGAACGCCCGAATCTACCTCGCAAAACAAGGCTAGGTCTACACTTCAAATGAGGACCTAACGGTCCGGGGTTCAAGTTGCTGAGCCATTTTAAGCCACCAACCAGCGTTTCTTTTCAACTGCAGCCCCTCTACAAAACAGGCATGAAAACCCCTTCAGTATCCTTCAGGGCAGCTGGATGCGGTCAAGCTGCAATAAACTTCGGGCCGATGTGTTCCGTGCGGAAGTTTCCTCCAAACACAGCGCGCTCTCTTTTTTGCCAGGGCTTATAAAGGGTTTGTGATGCAACCAAAAATGATCATCAAATCATCATAGTTACATTTTGTGAACTAAGAACACTTCACTCGTGCCATATGTGCTCAGGGTGGTCCAACAATCCGATGAATCTGTGTTTTTGTGACAAGTCCCTACTAGAAACAGCGGTATGATCACACTGCTTCCCTGCCAACAAGGTCTGAGCATGTCTAGCCATCTCAATCGATCGTCATCCATGGCATCATCATCCATTACTACCATTTGGTTGGAACATTCCGGGTAGCTCCATTTAACAAAGGCTATATATATAGACAAACCCCTCGCTCCTTTGTACTTCATACCCTGGGCTTCTGATGATCAAGTCAACGTCAGGGATCACTGCTGGCCCCGCCCCACATCCTACTCTTTCGCCATCTCTCTTGGTGACCATGAACTGATGGACACACGCAGGCAATTGCAGGAAAACACTGCAAGCAAGACACACACACACACACACAAATATCATTACATAGATGGCTAGGGCTACGGAGAGGGAGAGAGAGAGAGAGAGAGAAAAAAAAAGAGAGAAAAAAAGGGAAAAACATCTCAATATGGTTATGAGTCAAAACCATGTACCGCTGGTGAGCATCCCGAAGGTGAACAAACTAGTCTTTGTTGGGATGTTGATCTGCCCAAACCCACAGCCACACCTGCACATATATGTGCGCATGCATCCACATGTTTTAAGTCTGCGCGTGCATGCGTTCGTGTAACACATTGCATGTGTATATACGCATTCTTGTTTGCGGGTGTGCATCTAATCCTGCAGGCATGACATGATTGTGCAAAAATATAGATATTTAAATTAATATATATATATATATATATATAATTACATCAACATACACAGGACCTGAAAAATGAATGAATTGATAAATATACATGCATGTATACATTTGTAAAATAAATGAACAAATAAATAAATGAATATATGTATATATAAAATAAAAACAAGAACAAAAATTCAAAAAACATATGTGAATTAAATGCAAAAATAAACACGAAACAACTATTTCACGACCGCCAACGTAGACATGTTCACAAAAAATGTAGGCAAACATCGGTCTAGGCGACGCATTCACAGTTGCGTAAACTTGAAAACACATCGAATTCACAAATAAACATAATAAACCTATGCTTTATATGAGAAATATGCCCATCTAGTTGGTGGTTTCAACCCCTATGAAAATAAGTTTGTTAACCAACCATTTAACAGTTACAAGTAGGAAAATGAGCAAAATGTCGATCAAACCACCAACAAGGTAGTTGCTCATCATCCCCTATGATCAACCATTATCAATGATCATAACCTCTGCAAAAGCCCATAAAACCACCAGCCAGTAGTTGTTTAACCATTAATTGTTGTTTTTGTTACTAATTGTCCCCACTTACGAACCATTGTTCCCAGCCAGTTGTTGCTTATTACTATCCGCTGGCAGTATCTCAGGGCAAATGCATCTTTCTTCACCTACGTCCGGCATACCCTACTGGGTCCCGCCGGGAGCCGCACGGCGAAGCCGTGGGCGGATCGGCATCTAGCTCCATGCCTGATCGGCAGGATCTGTGGTTTAGAACCAAAGCCATGAATTGTCAGTTCTGATATTTCTAAGCTTCATAATCAATCAAAATGTATACATATATTATATTATATATAGATACACATATAAATATAGATATTAACATATATACATAAAGCAATGGATTCAATATAATGCAAAATTCCTCAAAAAATAATCGTAAATGTCTCATGAATCAACTTACTCCAACTTATGACTATGGGGACCCACCTTGCAACACCCGATCATGACCTTAGTTAGTTCCATGAAATCCCACAGCGCTACCCAGTTACAAGCTAAAGTTGTTTCGACCGACAATTGGTTCACGTGTCCAATGATTACGGCACAAATCAAAACAACTCATTGCGACCCGAGAAGAATAAGTGCTTGGTGGTTGAATCGCCCTAGTTATGAGCTACCTAGGTATATATATATATATATATATTATATATATATATATACTACCTATTAATTATAAATGGTAGTGATCCCAGTTATAGCTTATAAAGTGGTTGGTGGTTGAACCACCCCTATGAACAATAGTAGCCAACCATTTGTTAAGAATTACCGGGGTAAATACAATATGTTGAAAGCCACCAGGCGAACTTGGTCAACAGCATGTTTAAAACCACCAACCGGAGAATATGTGGCCGTGTGGACTTCAGTGCGAACCATGGCCATGATAGTACCATTAAGAAACGAGCAAGGTAGAACAATCCGGGCCCCGCAAAGCCCCAATCAAGGAAGCCACTGCCTTGTGCCGTGGGCTGCCCGGAGTTGCTCGGCCCGGCATCATGCTAGCTGCGAGCACAAGCACATGTTGGCCCGGGAATTCGCAAGAAAAAACGAAAACTTTCGAAACAAATGTCAGGCAAATCCCTGCTACTCTGGCAAACTTCCTGGAATCGGAACTTGACCATGAAACAACATAGCAAAACAGCATGTGAATCGTGCAAGGAAACAATATGCATAGTGGTCAGATCCAAAGTTTGATTTGATATGAACCTCATGTAGTCGACTGTGTGGCAAAATATTGCCAAAAACTATGCCACATCAGGCTCCTTCATCAACTCATATTTGACCCATGGCCTATGGTGTGGCCTAAAGCAGGTCATCGTCACAGCAAACCGGTCACTACTTTCCGTCACCTGCGCCACTCAAACTCGAACTCGATACCTTACCTCTCTAGAAACTATATCAAGAATTCAAGCGACTCTTATTGAGACCCTTGTAGGGACATCAGTCAGCAGAAGGTTGGGAGGGTGAGTTGGATGGGAAGTTCAATGGAAATTCAACACATTTGAGGAGCTTCAAGGGTCATGATTTAGTGCGCGCGATGGCGAAGAGATGCGAAAAGACCAATCCCATCTACCAGCACGCTGCAGGACCCACACGGTTGAACAACGACAATGCCCCAGATTTATCCGCACATAGAAATACATCAACACTCAGCAAATCCTCACCGATGCACTATAGAAACAAAACCAATAAATATGTTTTTGATGAATTTGTTCTCCATACTACCTATAATAACCCCTGCGCTGCAGCTTCGCAGCTTCAGCTCTTTTGACGTCGCTGCGTAGCAGTCTACCCTTGGAATTGGAAGGAGCATCATGGCACCGGTGTCAAGCCCGCAGGGGTCCCCTGAAAGCGTGGCTGCCATGGTGGCTCAGTGGGACAGCGCCATCGGCCCGGGCACCGCTTTGGGCATTCCCTGGCCTCATACAGGCCTCAGCTCGGGTGAGTTTCTGGTTACAAAACATGGCAACAAAATGACCAAACAACTTGCACAAACAACTGCAGCTGCTATATGTTCCGACTGTATCTATATCTACTATGCAATGACTACTCCTACTCATGCTCCTACTCCAGCTCCTGCGCCAGCTCCTCCCACTACTTCTACTACTACTACTACTACCACTACTACTACTACTACTACTACTACTACTACTACTACTACTACTACTACTACTACTACTACTACTACTACTACTACTACTACTACTACCACCACTACCACTACCACTACCACTACCACTACCACTACTCCTATTTCTGCCGCTGCTACTACTTCTACTACTGCTACTGCTGCTGCTCCTTGCTTCAAAAAACCACCAACCCATCAAAAAAGCCACCACCACCACCACCACCACCACCACCACTACCACCAACAACAACAACAACCAACCAAACGTAAAGACAGCCACAAGTCCCGCGTCTCGGGAGCGCCAGGGACTTCGAACGAGCGGAAAAGTCCAACATGGCCACCATTGTCCACGAACCCCGGGGTGAAATTCACGTGCGTGTGGCCCCAGGTTCCGAAACAACCGTGCCAATCAGCTACGTGGGAAGTGATTAGCCCTCCACTCTGCCGAGCAGCACTCTCACTGTTGGAGATGGCGGTTGCCTGGCACCCGGCACTGCCGAAACGAAATCAGGATCCTGATCTGAAAGTCAATGTGAATCCATGTTTGCTTCTATTGTGAAAGTCATTTTCATACCCAATGTGTTGATTCTCAATCAAAAATCATCTTCATGATGAATTCTACTGGGTCAATCGGTGAACATTCCCATTGTGAACATTCCCCAAGTGATAATCCCCAACCAAACCAGCATGACCCGTTTCAATCCGTTTCATTGACGGTCATCAACCACAGTTGGTCGTTTTCATCCATCATTCACCATAACCAGGCATTTCATACCATCATCAAAAAATGAAGCATGGTCAGAGTCACCGGATGAAACAAACCAGGATATACCAGCAACAAGAATTGACCATGCCAATTCCAGGTTGTAAACCACTACTACCACCGCCATGATGACCGACCACCAACCATCAGCTTGCCTGCTGAAACTCTGCAAGGGGCTGGCGGGACCTGGTGCTGGTCAATCGACGATTCAAGGAACACATGTTATACTAATCCATGGTAACGCCAACTTCACCCAAATAATTGGTCACAGAAAATCATAAGCTCAATCCATCGTAAATATAATCCGGTAAACCGATGGTTTACCATCCTTTGGTGATAGGGGGCAACCACCAGCTCCAACTAAGCATACCCCCAATCTCTCGACGAGCAAATCAACCGTCCCAACTCCGCGTTACTGGAAGGTTGTCCCATGAAGATGCTCCATTTTGGTGTCTGAGAAGGTTGTTAGTATGACTGTGAATTACCAAAAGGCAAACCACAAATACCACCTGGAGGCACTGTTTCACAGTTCCATGCTGATTTAGCTGCGGTTCTCTGCCATTTTGTCTCTGCGTCTTGACGGTTCCTTCCAAATGCATCTGAGACAAAAACAAAAAAGAACAAACCCTATCAACCATAAAGCAATCAACAAATAGCCCCATATCCACAAAAGCGACCATAAACAAGCAACAAACAGGAAGAAAACGCACAGAGACCAATAGCACAACAACACCCACCTTGCCGCTCCGGACTTTGCGGTGCCTGCATCAATTGGGCAAAAGCCAGGATTTTTCGGCGGACCGAGCTGTCCCAAGGCTTATTTAAGCAGGAACGGCAAAAATGGCTAGCATCTTGAATTAAAATATTTATTTTTATATATAGATATACATATCATATGTATGTATCAATCTGGGCCCAAAATGTGTGCAGTCTCGACTGTACATGATTGCACACTCAATTGTCAATCCGCTTATGATCAATATCTTTTGTCGGGGCTTCTAAAAGTTATGGGTGGCCAACAACTATGGCAAATAAATTGGTTGTTATATAGATGGCTGATCATGGTCTTTTTTCCGTGACAATGTTGCAATAGGTCACCTCCTAGTCAATGAACATGCAAGAGCTCTAGTGGCCAGCCAGTCATGTGGCCTGATCAGGGCATGATGTTTTTCAAATCCCAACCTTCCAGCTACCAATCGAGTTGGTAACCCGGGAACCCCAGTTGTAGGGATGGTTACCTGCGTAACTTGAAGGGTTGGGCAACCCACCTGGCCTGCACAATGACAGGTGAAGCCATTTTGGGCAATTGACCTGCGCTGCTGGACGCGGGCACGCGCAATGACAGTTGCCTTTGACCTTACCAATGCAATGATATCGGGACCCCCCCGTTGTCATCCAGTTGATTAACCATTTATGGCAATGAACCAAGCATTTTTGGGCCTTCAAAGTTTGAGAAACCACCATATCTAATTCATAACTTGCCAAATGTTTGGGGAACAAACTTCGTTGATTAGTTGGTGGATGGTTTGTGGAAATTCAGGACTTTGTACGTACCGTACGACAGTCACATATCACCAACAAGACTGGATTGAATTGACATGTTTCGTAGCTTCAAACATGTATCCGCAAGTGATGCCTCGTGCCATAGCCATTGCCAATCAGCATCCACAGGTTGATTGAGAGCAAGGTACCCACCCAGCAGTTTAGCGCCAATAGTCACATTCTTGCCATCAAATCCTGGTGATTGATCACCAATTTGGGGGCTATCAACTGCTGGGTCTCCAAAATGGCTTGACACTACAAGTTATGCACAGGAGGCTTATCCTCCAAGAGACTGCTGCTTGTTCCTCCATCTGAGCTGCCATGCCTGTACTGTAGCTGGTGCCCATCCGATTGGCCTTCGTCAGATTCCAACGATAGGGCAGTGAAGCAAAATACAATCGCAATCATCGTTGGGTCGTAGGTGACAGTACTGGAATTGGGGCAAAAAAAAAGGGATACCGATAAACAATAACAACAACAATAAAAACAATACTCACTACAGAATACTATCTACAGGGTATATTGTTACATAGCTTGCATGATGAGCAAGGCCCACATCAATGAGACGAACCTGCTATGACCTCGGCCTGAGCACCAGCCCTGCAAAACCACAAACACCAAAAAATGTAGGAGTCAAAAACGTGGAAAAAAGTCAACACAAGTCAACTATATGTTGGCTTGTTTATAATGATGAGCATGCATCAGAAAAATACTCAATCAATATAATCTCAATCATGTGGCTTCAGCCACGCCAAAGTCGTAACCACTGCCCGTGGAATTCTGTATGCCAAGGCGCTGCCATGTGGGGAACCATTAAGGCCTTGGCCAAGGAGATGAATGGCACCGGTGTCAACAAGCTTTCTGGTTTCCTGTTCGTTTGCCGCTAAATCGCGCATGGAACTTCCGATTGGATTTGGTGCCTACTGTCTACCAGCCCTCTTTGATTTGGACAGCCTGTTGACAGGTGAATTTTGCGAAGGTCAATCATTGTGCAACAGAATTGGAAATGCATGTGCACACCAATTTGCTAGCACATGGGATGACAAATGTGAATGCACGTAAAGACCCATTGCAGGGCCTCATGCCTGTTGTTACACCATGCTGCGTCGTTACTGATCAATTCCAGCATGGTGCAGTAGCGTTGCAACAGTTAGCAAGTACAGGCAGGTACAGGCAGGTACGCAACAAACATGAATCATGAAACCCGCTGACACAAACTGCCCACCAAAGACCCTGCATTTAATCTGTGCTTGGGGTTGGCAGTGCCCCACTTTGCTCCATCATCTTCTGAAAAATGAGTTAGTTCTGGTTCCGCTCCGGTAACTTCAAAACGTGCATATCACTGCCAAACATCTCACAAAAAACAACAGCTGTATCTCTCTGGCCCTCTTCCTCCCTCCCTTTTCTCCGGATCAAACCATCATTCGACCCATTTCGACATGTCACTTTCTGGCAAGTCGCCTTGGGTTGCCCAGGTGGCAGCTGCAAGCTGCCAGGAACTTGCAGGCCACCAGGAGGAAGTTGAAAGGCACCACCAGGTGGCACTTGCAGGCTGCCCGGCTGCACTTGTAAGCTGCCCAAGGCCCTCGTGCTGCCCGGCAGTGGTGGAGACTGAACCAAGAGACTGCCCGGGCGGGGCGACCAACCCACGACGCGGGCAGGAGGGGATCCTGGAGGTCCCACCACTCGCCCCGGGCTTCCCGGAAGGCTGCCAGGGCTCGGAATCGGTCGGCCCGGGCTGCCGGGTGCTGCGGGGGATGCTGGCATGATGTAGGTGCGCTGCGCCCACAAGGGAACAGTCGAGGGGTACGTAGCCTTAGAGCGCTGATCAAATGGCATCCTACAGTTTCAACAGCTGAAATCGCAGTCGAGCTTTACAGGAATTGGTCTCGAACTTAGCGCTTTCCCAACTAAACGATCATCTGTGCGTTTTGATGGGTTTTGTATGGATACCGGATACCAGTTATCATTGCAGATTGCATGCAAGGTGGAAAACCAAACAATTGCATCATATCTCTCAATATATACGACTATATCAATACTGATGCACCTCTTAGTGATTACCAGTAATCTGCTGCACGGTGCTGCGATTGTGCCGATATATTTCACACTTTTTTGGGCTCCCCTGACAAGATTGACAGCTCTGAATCATGAGTGGCTACCTGGCATTGGTATACAATTGCCGGCCTTCATCCCATTGAGACATGTTTCAAACATCACGCAGGAGGTCACAACATGCCAAAATCAGTCGAGCGCGCACAAGTACAACTCATATACTATAACGATACTATCTCCCTCCATCCCCATTCCAAATAATTCAGAAATATCTCCATCGCCATCCCAGAGCTTCAGCTCATAAATATTTTTCATGGTCAACTCAGTGATCGATCTTGATTTGCCATAACTTCATAGATCACAGTTTCAACCACAAGTGATCTATAATCATTGATCTATCATAACTGGTGATCTATAGCCACACTTGTGGTTGGCCATTGGCTATCATAACATAACATCTACCGATCATTGATCTATATTGATCTATATTGATCTATCATAACTTCATAGCCGCACAACTGGCGATCTCCTCAACCCTTCAGCATTGATCGAGCAGCCGGTGACCCGCCAGGAGCTTTCCACAGGCCAGGCCAGGACTCGGCCCTGTTCAGCACGACGCCGCTTCCACAGGGACCTCCCTGGCGAACCGCCGGGACACGCAGGGAGGGGCACCGCACCCAGTACAAAACAAGGGGCACGATGGCATCCGCAAAGGTGATATCTTTGAAAACCACCAAAGCAAGGGGCGAAATGCAAATTGTATGACTGATATGATCTTATATCTATATTTGTACTAGCGTAATTTCTACCCAATTATCCATCATTAACCCTCATGAAGCCTTCTTTCATGAAGTGTTTTCTCCATACACCAGCGGCTTCACCATCATCAAGCATTCGCAAGCATGCTAAGCAGCCACAACCGGTCACCACCCAGCACTTGGCGTCGCACGGCCTTGGGTGCTGCCTTAGCCATGCGCGCATCGACCGCCTGTGCCTTGCGGATCAGCTATCAGGAGTGCACATAGGATCAATGGCGCAGGTTGCATCAGGTACTATCAATCAACCATCAGATGATATGATTTAATGTTGACTATCATCAGTTTATATATGATTTGATTAGGAACTATCTATCAATCATTTGCCATGAATCATGGTAAGATCTATCATGTGAGTAAGATCAATCATCTTACCATCAATGTGTTCATAAGGATGTATCATGATATCAGGTACTATATCAACCATCAGTTATCTATCAATCATCAATTTTGTCACAAGCCTATTGCCTGTAACAGTGAGCACAATTTACCCCACCATAAATTGCACGAAGAATTTGCCAAAAATAAGGCATACAAAGGCAACCTGTGCAGTACCTTTTTTCTGATTCGCTCAAGCATCTGCCAATAGACGCGGCCTGACAAGAGAGATCATCAATTTGCTTGCCAGAATGGGAGCGCAAGAATCACATTCCAAAATTGCAATTGATGCAACCATGCCCCAGATTTATTGCAACACTGCAATCACACTCCAGTTTTCCGTCTCAATTTTCTGCAATTGTATTTTTTGGGCTCAGGTCCCCCATATCAACACCAACAATTTCAAGACTGAATTTGATGACCTCTAAAATTGGAAAATATTTTGGACATTTCCACTGACAAAGGGAACCTGGAACCCAAAGTAAAGTCAACAAGGACCTTCTGAACCATGAATCTCACAGAGCCGCACACTAGGCACACAGCCTGCTAGACTTCCTTGAACATCAAACAGCCAAAACTTGTGAAAAACATTGAGACGAAAAGAACATTTGAACATTGATCAGTTTTAGAATCATACAGAAACAAATCCAATGATTATTATACTTGTATCATATAACATTTTACACTCTGTGAATCTTAGTCCTGTGATGTACCCAGATGTCCTGCTGACTGTTAACTCCTGAGTGGGCCACTCTTACCCACAAGGAAGTCTCTCTAAAGCAGACTCACGGGGCGGCGCTCAAAATTTGTTCAATGGGATTTGTTTACCAGAAGTGTCACTTGAGAATTGACGTGCGAAATGGGAAAATGTCAAAACGTGGGCAAATGGCAATCTGCGCAAGTGAAGCCAAGAACTTCCAATGGATGCAAGCAAGCTCACTATAGGGTGTGTCGGTCACAATTTGTGAAACATTGTTCTGTCGGCTGGACCTAGTATACCCCCGCCCTTGGCTTCTGCAGGTGGAGCCCGGTGCTATACCTAGCTGGCAGCATCCTCAGTGATCCATGTCAAAAGCGACTTTGCCACGGCCACCCCAGAGCGCTCCAGGGACTTGCGATACCTTGGGTTGGCAGTCTGAGAAACATCACGTCTAACCCAGAGTGGCACAGCATGCATCATGTGCTCAATTGATTTGCAACAAGCAATCTAATGAGCTCCGCAGACTGCCCAAGTTCTAGATTTTGTATGAGCATCGCGTTGTGAAAACTATTGTTTCCAAACTGCTAAATGCATCGCATTTTGACACCAAAGAAAACGTCTGAGCTCTCATGCGAGTGTGAACGTTTCAATTGGGTTTAAAAGCCAAGCCTGAAATTGATGAATCACGTCCTGTGTTCGCAGGCGAAACAAGGCCGCCCAGCAGGTGTTCGGATTTCATCTCCCTGATAATTCACAAGAAGCTAGGTGTGGGCAGTTAGGGCTAGGGCGCGCATCAGAGCATAGCGAGCCGTGCGTAGCTTGAAATTTGCGCGCGACTGCTTCCAAAGATGTGAGACATGGTACGGGGAAGTGGCTTAAGCACTCATGCAGATATCCTGAGGTAGTGCGGCAAAATTTGCTGGGTGTAGCGTAATGATCTATAATATTTTATGTAGAAGGAGTTAGAAAAGCAATAAATGATAATGTGTGGACAAGCAGTAAGTGATAATGTTGATGAGGCATGCTACCTGTGATACGTGCAGCTGCAAAAAATGAGAATGCATAAGAATGCATACGTATGCATCTTACATGCTATTATATTTGGAGACGCCAGCGTCCACAGCCCGCCCCACCCTGGCACACGCCGCGCTGCCCGAGACAAAATTACTTCTGATGTCACCAAAAAAATTCAATTGGAAGAAATGAAAGCCAGCTGAACGAATATCTGCAAGCCGCTCAAGGCTCGTTAGCGTAAGCATGACAAACCTAGGATCAAAAAAGTGCACCATGCAATGGCTAAACGCGCACGAAAGGTGCGCAACTTCTAAAACCTGTTTGAAAGACGCCCAGGAACTCACGAACCATCGCCGTCTTCTCCATCTTTGACTTTCCGGCAAAGCGGTGCAGGATTAAATTGAGGCCGTGCACTGTGGAAGAGTAGGATCTGATCTTGTTCAACTGGGAAACCACTGCCTTGATGGTAACAGCCTCAGCTTGTCTCCAAATGCCAATTGACACACCTGAGGCCCAGAGCTCCTCCAAAGACTTCACAGCCGCAGTCATGTCCTCCAGGCAGCCCACACAAGCCTCGTGGGTGCTTTTGGTGAATGCGGTTGCCCGGAGCTTCTGCGCATTGCGGGTATTGATGTAAACCTCGATCCCTTCAGGCTGAGCATCTAGCGCAGCAGAGATGATGCCCACCATCTTCGAATGGCACTTGGCACCAAACACCATGGCGCTGATGTTCTTGGATGCCCAAGTCTTGCTTGCAGCTGCCCAGGACGTGGTGCCATGGGCTTCCAAAGGCGCCGCCAGCTCCTTCAAGCAATGCTCAACAGTTGCGAGGCACAAGCGGACCTCGCCAGAGGCCGCACCTTCTGGGATCTTGACGAGCGCGTCCATGGCTTTGCAGCACAGGAGCTGCGCCAAGTGTTTGCCATACTTCTCTTCGATGGCTTTCTGCGCATCTTCTGACTCTGAATCTGGTAGCGCAATCTCCATCATGCTCACCAAAGTGGCTTTCATCTCTTCAGCGCAAGAAGAATCGGTGCCAAAGGTGATAGACTGGGCAAAAAAGCCGGTGTCATCCAATTGCTCAAGCTCTGGCAGGAAGCGACTGCCTGCAACTTGTTGGAAGAAGGTCTGGTTGCACAGGAGCTGTTCCTCCAGAGCACGCTCCAGGCTCTCCACAATCTTGCCGCATTCGCTGACCACTGCCTGCGCCTTCTCAAACAGCCAAGAGAACTCAGGCCCCAACAAGCTCAGCCTCTTCTGAACACTGTCTCCTGTGTGGCCTTTCATGAAGTCACAAAAGATTTGCAAGCAAGCGGAAATTTGGCTCAGATCTGTGGTAGTTGCTAGGCCTGTGAACTCCACCAATTGCTTCAGCCAATTGTCAAAGCTAACTCCTTCTCCACCAGTGCATTGCATCACTGCAAGCAAGGACCCTGTCAATTGGACCTGGAGAAGCACAGTAGAGATGAGGTGGAGCGTTCAAATGATCAAATTGAAAAAAATATGGCGTTGAAGGACCGCGCGCAAAGAATACATGATTTTTGGACGTTGTGGAAAAATGAACCACCGAATCATAATTACAAAAACATGCCTGCTGGACATGTTACAATATATTACGCCTAGATGCTGCCGATGCCTATGATCCCGTCTTGTGTAGCACAGCTACGCGGCTTTGCGTTTCATAAGTTGGGTCCGCCCCTCACCTCAGCCACGTCCCTCGTATAATTTCTACCCCAGCATCGGCTAATTGATTCTGGGAAGAATCTTAAACTGATACTTATAGTAGTCCTGGCCCCAGCACTTAGCGAGGCTATGGGTTTTCAATTGTTGTGCACCTGTCCAATGAGGCTGTAGCGCCGCACGTTTGCCCCCGGTGGTTCCCTTGCTTGTGTGAATTTTTTTTGGCCCGCAGGAACACAGTTGGGGCAACGTCCAGCAACAACAACAAAATTTTTATCTTTTGATTCAACCCCGGCGAAATAACCTTCGATGGGGGGGGCCGGACACAGGAACAGACATTACGGGGGAGAACAAACAGAGGGGGGAAGACAGGGGAGTGAACGGTGGACCGGGATCAGGGATCGGATACCTTCCATTGAGTGCCGTAGACCCGTCCAGACAAGTCTTTGGCCTGTTCAGCTTATTAAATTCTCCTATTGGGAAAAGAAGCGTCTATAGAGCCCCCGACTGGCGCCCGTAGAGGGTTTTGAGGCGCCCGCAGAGGCGCCTGGAGAGGTCATTGCGGGGGCCCTGACAAGCCCCAATGGTTGCAGGCTATTGGCCTATAGCTGGGCGCAGCCCACACTGAACCCTCGCGCCCAGCGACCAAAGAAAAAGAACCCTGACAGCTTTTTTTAACCACGCGCAAGACGAAACCAGTCAGCATAAATGGCACGCAACGCAACCGAAAACACAGCCAAGACACAACAATGGTAGACGTAACCTAGACCACCCTGACATCGGGGACAAACGTACCAAATGAGACACAGCCAGATATTGCCCAAACACAACCCAGACACCCCAGCAAAGACGGAGACGCAGCCCAGACACTGCCACAACATTCTAAAAAAAGATGAGGCCCCGCCTGAACGAACCCTGACAAGCAAAGAAGGCGAGACAGAAAAAACCAAGTGCCAAAAATGAGCAAACACCGAACGCAAACACCCAAGCGAACAATGAAACATTGCGCCAGCACAATCCAAACACAGAAACCAAGACATGCGCAACACAAATAGCCCAGGTAGGAAAAAGGAAAAAAAAAGACCACAAGCGGATGCAAAAAAACCCAGGCGCGAGAAACACCTCACGTTCATTGCAGAGCGAAATGGCCGGCCCATCGACAAACCAGAGCCCGCCCTCAAAACTAAATTTCTACGCTTGGCTTTCCTGGCCCTTGTTTTGTGTTCAAACGGTTTTGCCACCATCAATCTTTGCCAAACAAAATTACCAACGAGCTTCAGCTTTGAAATTTGGCGCCGGAAAAGTTCGCCCAGCCTCTGGGGATAGGGGATGGGGGGGCGGACAGAGAGAGGGAGGCGGAAAGACAGGGAGAGGGGAAGGGGCAGGGGAAATGGAGAAGGATCGGATACCTTACCATCAACTGCCGTAGACCCCGTCCAGACAAGTCCTTGGCCTGTTCAGCTTATTGAATTCTCCTATTGGGAAAAGAAGCGTCTACAGAGCCCCCGACTGGCGCCCGTAGAGGGTTTCGAGGCGCCCGCAGAGGCGCCTCTAGAGGAGACAAGCCCTGCGGTAAAAGTGTTTGCTTTTTTGCTGGAAATTGAAAACGATGATTTGCGTGCTTGAAATTTTGGCCAACACGACGGCCACAGGGCATGGGTAGTGCAGTGCAAACAATTTTTGTACCCAACTTAGGTTGATCTGGGGGCTAGCCACATGACCCCTAACATGTTGAAACAAATGCGGCTGTCATAAAATTGGATGCGGGGATGAATCTTAACCAAAGGGACAGCATCGGCAAAGAATCTCAACTTGTGCACGATCTTCTGGTGAGGAGCGCGGCTGTGCCGGAGAAGAGCTTCCACAGCTGGGGTCTCCACAAACTCCGTCAGAAAGGCCACGCTCTTTGCTTGGGCGCTCTTGAAAAACTCAGCCTTGTCAGCAAGGGTGACTGGAGCTTCCACAAGGCCCTTCAGGAGGCTGGTGAGGTTGCAATCGCCCATGGCCTTGTCGCACTTCTCACACACCAATTTCCCAATCTCAGCAAGGTTCGTGGCCAAGCCTTCCATGGCCAGGTCAGCCTCGCTAAACTTGAGCTTTGTCACTGTTTCCACAAGGGCGCAGAAAGATTCCATGGACAAGTCTGACTGAGAAGCGGCGAGTTGTTCCACAGAGTCCTGGACCGCGGCGCATTTCTCCACTCGGCCTTGCAGGGAGCAGTTGGCCTCATTCAGGGCGTCCAGGAGCTTTGTGCCGTTCGGGGTCTCTCCTGAAAACAACAAGCGCACAATGGGGTCCTTCTTGCCGAGGTCAAGCACTTGGAGCAATTGGTCAAATGTGGAAGCACCGGCCAGATCTTGACGGACAACTCGGTCCAACAATTGCAAATTGTCACGGAGTGAGCGAGGAAGGGACTCCACTGCCACGAGCTGAACCAAGTACTGTTTCAGCAGAGTTGCGAACTCCTCTTGTCCGAGCAATTTCGAGCACAGAAGTTCAACCATCTTCTCCTTCTCATCCTTGCAGAGTGGGCCTTTGATGTGAACAAGGGCCTCATCCCAGTTGCCATCATTGAGCTCCTGTACGCACATAGCGGGCACGCGTAGTCCACAGCTGGCTCTAGAAACTGTCACTGTTTCGACTTTTCTGTGTTGATATTCCAAGATCAAATTTGCATATGGGATATGATTGATATGATACACTAATTTCTTTGCCATACAGCCATACAATCAAATAAATACATTCTTCACCGAAATATCAAAAACTATATGATATGATTGGAATTGATTGGACATAATCTGATTGGAAATGACATGACCTAATAAATCTCATTTGGAAAACGTCATCGCTTCGATGCCAAAACTGGCTTTTCATGAGGCCTCGAAAAATTAACCCTTGTCCTTGGCGAGGACCAAGTGTCCATAGTGACCAAGAACTGGGTCAGGAAAACGGCTCAACATGTTCGTCTGCAACTTGGAAAGAGCTGTCACGAAACCGTCTGCATGGCTACGCTTTGCAATTCCGGAGGGAGGAAGGTAACACGAAGTGATACGCAACGCTTCCTTGAACAGGACCAGTGCCTTGCCCAGTTCTTCTAGCTTGCCCACGTTGTCGAAGAGGCCTTGTTCACGGGCTTCTGTCAGTTTGGTCGTGACAGACCTCTGCACTTTGGTGACCATTGCTACCGTGGGCATAGCTGCGGAATTGTCACGCATGCTGGCCACAAGCTCCTCCAGCTTGGACTCAAGCTTCACCGTCTCTTCCTGCAACACTTCGTCCCTAGACTTCTTCACACGGGGCCCGCCGCTGATCCTGCGCTTCTTTGCAGGGTTCGCGTCCTCCAGACCATCGAGCCCTAGCATGTCAGCAGAGTCGTCATTGGCCGGCGTAACCATCTCAGCCTCCAAGACTGGAGCCGCGCCAGGTGCACTTGGTCCTGGTCCTGAGATGGGAAATCACAAGCATGGTTTGCACAATAGCGCCCTGGCAGGGCACGGCGTGAGCGTTTGAAAATTCGAAACAAATCTGGCTT
>VSDK01028093.1:22098-74131 GCA_009767595.1 Symbiodinium kawagutii
GGTTTAGCTGCCCCCCCCCCCCTCTCAGCCCCCTCCCGCAAAAAAAAAGACACACCATTCTGTTCAAAACATCTGCTTGGCCACTTTTAGATTCCTTGCTGAAAGTCTAATTTTTAGTGGCTATGTGTTAAATCAATCAGTCATATCCAAAAAGGCTAAACATCAAAGCTAGCAGCTGTTAGCCACCCAGTCTACCAGCATCAAATGTCAAGTCTCAAGTTCTTCACATGCCGCGAACGGCCTTGCAGCACACCATCGTCATCGCTGCCAGATTCATCCCGCAGAAACTCGTAGAAACCTGCAGGGCTTCACGATCGATCAGGAAGCAACGTTGATCCACACTTTGTCTGGTGAACTTGTGCGAACTCAAGGCAACCCAGCTATCTTAACCAGCAATTCAAATAGCTAGTTAATCGTAAAGGTTTAAGTGGAAATCGATGGAAATTGTGAATCATTGGTTTGGTTGATGGAAAAATCTAATTACGTTGGAGACCCAGCTGTTTTGAACACCAAGCGAGCTGGTTTCCTGCAGGTTCTCCCATCAACCAATTCTGGGAACCCACCATTTTCCGGTGATGTGGCAACTACAAGTAGTCCAGAACCAACACTGTTACAGGAGTACACACTGAGGATGCCAGGACGATGCAGCAATGGTTCGTTGGTAAGCAAGGCTTCTCTTAACATCTTCACTGGGTCATGCTGATCCAACCGTCAGGTCGGCTCACAAGCCCGCAGACCGTCAAGGAACGGACGTGAAGGCATAACTGGCAATAGCAATCCAACCGAACCTAGACTGACATCAAGAAAACCAATTGCGATCACTCGGGGCTCCGCACAATACAGAGCATTCGACATGACAACTTCTCACATTGATGGCCTTGATCATGCTAGGGTGATAAATCTGGATGTACAGGTGAGCCGAGCAAATGCTTGGAGGCACTATGAATATCTACGAATGATGATTTGGCTACCCAGTACCCCAGCAGTTCACATCCCAAAACGAACCGTTGAGATCTGTTGAGTTGTTCACCCTTGCGCCGTTGCGGGGTTCGTCACCGACGGGCGGCAGCATGATGCCATGCCTTCTGGCATGCCCTCAGCTGCCAGCAGAAAGTGGGGAATGCCACGCTCAGCAAGGACCTGTAAGCCTTGGTGATGAAATCACGAGAAGCTTTCAAGAAGTCAGGTGAAAATAATGAAGGGTATGGTATGATAATGAATCACCAAGGGATGATAATTAGTTACATACCTGTAAGTCAGGTGATCGTAAGCTAATGGTGAATTGAAGAAAGGTTCTATAAGTGTAAGTCATTCAAGGCTTTCAAGCAGTCTTACAATATGAGTGTACCGATTGTAAGCTAATGATCAATTCAATGAAGGGTATGATAATTGGAAGAAGGCAATTATAATGATACAATGATACCTTACTGTAGTTAATTTCAATCTTTATTCGTTGAATGAAGTGTATGGTCGTTCTAAGCCACATCATTATGATTAATGGTAGTGAGCTTGCCCTGAGAAAAGAACAAAACCCACATCTTATATTGTATGCATGTGCAAGTAAATTGGTAAAGAAATGAACAATTAAATACATACATAAATAAAGTGGTAGATAGATACACATCCATGTAGAACCCTAACATCAGCAACAAATTGCACAACAAATCTCAAAAAATGATGCAAACCTACATATAGTGCACAATTTTGCACATGCAAAACACAATATAAAGGTAATGGACATGTGTGGTTGAACATCTGCACAGCTACTGTAATTTCAGGATCACATTTTGCTCACTGTTCATCGAAACAATAGCGCCTATATGCGCCTATTAATATCTCTTAATGATCAGCTGGACTCTGATACTCTGCTCCTGCAACCGGCAACACATTGGAGTGACGCAAAACCTCTTAGAGCGACAAAGTGCAATGCACAATATTTACAACCAAAATTACCTCGGGTAGTGGTATGGCTTATTCACAGCAAATGCTGCACCAGCCACTGGAAAGAAGAATGCAACTAATCAAGTAGAAGTGATAAATCCCAGGTGTGTTCACTATCTAATTAAGGGTGCCGTGTTTGTATAGCGAAGGATGCCACCCGGGAGAGTATACGCTGAGTGAAACGCGGTTGCAAAATAGTCAAACGACCCTGAAATCCATGTTATGTTCGTCCCCTCTGCGTGCTCCATCCTTGTCATCATCATGGCCTTGTCTATCTGCACTCATTTAACTAGCATCTGGTTGGAACCCTCCTGATAGCTCCAAATCGCTCCACCTTTGAAGGGTGTATGGGATACCCCTGGCTCCAAACCGCTACCTCCCAACCAGCAGCCAGCCACGGCGTTGACGTTTGTACAGCCCGCCATGGCCCACCATCGCCCTCCAGTGCCGCCTAAGGGCTTTGCGCATCCGAGGTCAGGAACTGCCACAAGTTGATGCTCCTCGGGGCTGGGTCAACCCAGCCTTTGTTGAGGCACCCCAAAGGAAAGCTGGGATGACTCCTGTACCTCCGGAAAACTCACCTACTGCAGGTTAGCTGTTCTTCCACACTTTCAGGTTGGTACCAGCTGGCAAAGAAAGCTCTTCTGTTGATCCTTGGGACGGCCACATTTTTTCTTTCTCAATCGTTAGGAAAAAGTACAGGAGAACAACTGTGAGATTGGATTGGAGGATTCAAACAAGTCATCAAATCGTCCAATCCAATCTCACAGTTTCAAACAAGTTTGAAACAAGTTTCCAATCGTCCGACCTAACCTCAAAACAAACAAGTTTCAAACAAACTTCAAACAAGTGATCAAAAACGTTGCCGACAATGATGCCCACAACTTCCAAACATGTTTCCGCAATGATTTGGAGTGCCTTGGATTCCATATCACTTTCCATGTGCAAGTCCGTTTCTTTACAGCACAGCCCGTCCAAGTTACCAAAATTAGTGTGGTGGAACTTCTGGTTGGTTGTTGCTTACAATGGCCAGTTTTTCGGTAAAATCGGCCACTATATTGTTACTTATTAGAGTTGTAACAATTGTAACAAAATATGGTTGGTGGAACGGCTACATTTAGTTGCCATGATTGCTGGTTATCGTGGGTTGCAATCCCTGCTATTAGCAAACACGAAGCATGGAAAACCGCCGCAGGATTGAAAATAGCCACGAATATCAAGAGATGGCATTGATGAACGAAAACAGGTGAGCTCATCGGAGCTGCAGCCTAATCTAAATGGCTGAAAACGGCCACCCACAATCACAAGTGTCCGCCTCCTGTGATAGTCGTCTTGTTCAGCAAATCTACTGTCCATTAGGGTGGCACCAATCAAGGGTCCATCTTCAAAGTGAATGAGCATGGGATAACCACAAGCACATCAAAAACCAATGGGAGCAAGGCATATCCAAACCTGGTATGGGCACACAATGCACACATTTCTTGGTCCCAAATCCATTCAAACTGAATTGGTTGCTGTGCTGCGGTGTTCGAACCAAACATTGCTTGCATCTAAGATGTTCTGTGAATTCAGCACTTCCAAAGACTGATGGTTGGTATCTCCTTAGCTCCCCCTTTAAAGTTTTAATGGACATATGATATATTATGGATATCCCTGGCTCCCAACCGCTCCCGACCAACAGCCAGTGGCCACCGAAAATGGTACGACTTCCGCTCCAAACGAGACTCAACTTCCGCACTTCCTCTGGGCTCAGAATGTCCAGGTCGTTTACCTGGACAATGGGATTGGCATGTTGGCGGACCTACCTTTGTACCTCTGCAGCACCAATGACCAAATTTGTTGCGATGTTCACCCTTAGCTTTTAAAGCTTCTTGGCAACAATTGGCACTGACACATGCCCACTTGTCCGATCCAGTCATGAAGAACCGGTCCGAGAGCTCAACTGGGCAAAACAAATGCAGATTATGCTTGATGGTTTTCGTGTGGTATGTACATTATGGTGCTTAATGCACCCAACAAGTTTCAGCCAACACGCACATAATGCGACTGCTGGGCAACACTTCGCACTATCATGCAGAAATCATCCGTCGCGACCGGTCCAAGAAACATCGATGATTGTCTGGTCACGACCGCGTCCGCTTGACCACGAAGTTGGAGGGTGACTGGTTGTGGAGTGCCTGCAGCTGGGAGTGCACATGGCTCCGTTGCGTCACAAATCATGGCGTTCTGATGCCAAAACCCAAGCAATCTATACCATCTACTTCAAGGCCAGGACCCTGGGTTCAGTGTTTAGACCCCAAAACTGGGGTCTAAAGTGGATTCACCCAGGGGTTACCCTCGGGGGTTGGGTACTCTAGACCCCTCGAAGTTGACGGTATAGCAATCTGGGGGCAACAATCTGGACATACCTTGGCCCTATGGTCCAAACCAAACCAACCAAGAATGGGGAAGCCGTCGTAGCTTTCCAAAGTAGCCTTCTTCTAGGTGAGCTGCTGACATGCTGCTGAGCTCTCTCTTGCGTCTCTTGTTGATTTTCCGATGGCCTAAAAGCTTGCCCACGGGCAGAATTCACAGCACCTAATTTCACCAAGAATGAAAGTGAAACTTCCAAGCTTCCTGAGCACTAGCCACCATGATGCCACCATGCACAAGTCCGGAACAATGATAGTAATATGAAGCATGGTGGCTAATCATGAAAACATATCCTGAGCATTCGCCACCATCCAAGCTTGACCACCGAGCTTGCCAAAGATACCCTTACCTACAAGGGTGGTGAGGCCAGTAACCACCTGGATGACCATCCTCATGGCCCGCCCTGCCACCCCCTGGCCTTGGCAAACCCAAGGGCGGCCAACTCCAGTGACATCCGCGCCAGGCTCCCTGAGGAGGAAATGCCTGAGGTGATCCCATGGAATTCCTTACCCCAAGGGCCCAAAGTTTGATCTCTCCAGAAAAATCCTGGTAGCGAAGGGTCGATTCCTTTTCAAGGGCCTGGAAATGACGTGGGACAGGGATCCTGCAAGTAATCTTTATAGCAAAGGCTGCTACATATCCTAGGGCCAAGACCCTGGTTCCAATCCTGTGAAAACGACCGGACAGCCACCAGTTGAGAGAGAGAGGAGGAATGGATTACTGACTGCCTTGCAATTGCACGTATATAAATTGATTAAGTAAACAAATATATAAATGTATATATATATATAAGTAAATATGTGTCGGAATCATGCAATTTCCTCACATTTCCCCCCATTCACAACTGTAACAACAGCAAGAACAGCAAGGACGAACAACAGACTCGACGAATGCAACCCAACCTTGGTGGTACCTGGTAGCCCCTGCCCAGGGCCCAGCCAAGTAACGCCACTGAAGCAAGGCCTTTGAAGCACCGTGCCATGTCGAAGCAACCGCATGTGCTCGCCGGGGCATGGGTGAGGCGGGACTTGAAATAAGCAGAATAGAAATCTCATATCATACAAACAAGTATAAGTATATATAGGTACGTTATATAACATATTGGTATACTGCCGTGGCATATGTTCGCGTCCGAACATATGAGCAGCAGTATTGCCACATCCCCAGTTGATCAAGAATAGTCCGTTCGCCGCAATCATCATGTCCACGCTGAGATTATACCAAAAAAATCAAAATATCTTGGGTGGGCTTCTAGATAAGATGGAGGTTTTGCTATTTTCTCTGGCGAACTCTGACTGCCAGGGCCTCGCTGGCCATAGATGTCTGTCAATGACTTTGAGCCGATGCTTTGGGGTAATTACACATCTGCATCGCTGTGCCGTAGCATTGCCAGGCACTGCAAGCATTGGAGCCCATTGATCTGGGAGTTGAAGCCATCTAGGGAATAATCACATAGGGCTGCAAGCCATTTGAATCTGCAATGCGCTGCACGAACCCCAATGCAACCGAAACTGGACCGACTTTTGACCGAGGTTTTGGAGGGGAACCTTCAGGGGCCAAGGGAAGCAATGGAAGTACAAAGCCCTATGCCACCAACAACTTCATGACCACCCTAGTTTCATCAGAGTTGGTGGGCAAACATGCGATACTCGCTATGGTCTGCTGGGTCCAACCCGGCTCCCACCCTTCACCCGGAGGATCTTTTTCACTCTCAGCGGCTGCGAAATCGGCCAATCAAAAGTCCCTGGCCACCGGAGATTTCAGTCATGGCTTCATTTTAGAATGCCTGCGATGCAGCTAGAGCCAGGTGCCAGGCTCATGCCAGGCTCGTCTCCTCATCTGATTTTGGACTGGGATGGCTGATGGTTGATGATTGATGGCTCATTGAGGCTTCATTCATCCCACAAGTCTAGCCATATCTTGAAACAAAGGGACACCAAACAATGCCAACAACTTCAGGCAAACCAGCTATTGACACATGAGGCTGGCTATCACAGCATTGAAAATCTCAAGCTGATAACCGCTTGACCATGCTCGACCAGGGAAAATTCAGCGTCAAGGCAACGCAGGAAACACAATTTGGAGAATAATCAACCTGGCTCCGCCGCTTTTCTGGTGGCACAAGTCCCGCTGTGACAGGTTTAAGTGACAATTTGCCACGGTAAAACTCACTGGACAATGGCTGGTGATGGCTGAGTTCACCATCAGTCCGACAGTACTCTTAAGAGGGAGTTGCATGACCACGTTCCTGGAGGAAACAGGTCTTCAGGAGAACTACGCATGGTGAGGTCGGAGAATGCCACAAACAGCCGAAGAACGATATGCTCTGATGCTTAACTGTGTTGATTTGCATCAATGGAATTCAAGTGGCAAGAATCTCCGCATCAGCATGCGGCAGTAATGAGAAATCATGCCTTGTACAGGTGCTGATTTGCGCCATAAAAAACAGGAAGGTGGAATGGGTAATCTTGGGGTTGATCGCTACAGCGGTCTGCGTAATGACTGCCTTTAATAATCAACGCTGGAGATGTTGGTGCCATGGGGTAAGACCAGGATCCAGCTCCTTTCCCTCCTTTCGGTCCCTTTTCACTCCTTTCCTTGGCGCAACAAACTTTACATGCTCTACTTGGATCTTCATCCATGCTGGCAACTGACAACCACAGGGGGTGACCCACCATTTTGGGCGAGCTGCCTACCGTTACATCCCCGGGAACTCACCCGAGCCCTGCACATGACTTGCTATGACTTGGCTGCTTCTCACCATGCGCCAGTGCACCTTGCTACTCCTCTGCGCCAGTGCGGCACTGCACGGGGCGCCGTGCTCCAGTTCGGAACATCTCGTTTCCATCTGGGAAGCACCGGAATTCGCCTTCGACTTGGTCGATAAAGTAACCGTTAAAAAACAACTATTGCTTGCCTTACTGTTCAATGAACCATCATTTACCAATTACGTAGTTGAGTTCCGACTTCATGAAAGTCGACAATAAGTAATGTGGCTGAACATTTAAGAAACCATCATTACTTGACTGCTTTGCCATTCGCATCCACTATATTCCACATCTACATATTTGAAACCGCCTCTCCAGGTCAAACATTCAAAAATGCATGCTGCGATCGGTCAGAAACAGTGCTGGCTGGAGCAAACCCATCACCATGATGTATCTTGCCGGGGAATCATGGTATAGTCTTCTAGGCATCCAAAAAAATGGCCCAAACAATAAATGGTGCACGCACCAAAATAAAACTTCACGACTAAACATAACTTAACAAGCGTGGGATCTTGGGAGTCCCCGTCAGACATGATTCACAAAAAATAAAGTATACAATCAATCTTTGTGAGCACTAAGCCGATGGCATTTAAATATTGACAGAAGATTGCAGATGAGCTCAGCGCTCATCTGTGGAAGAACCTCTGCATGGGAAGCATCTTCAAGTTGTTAGCGACTCACTGACAATGACCATGCAATTTTCTGTCCCTTCTACCATCTGCCTCACCAATTGGTCAAACCAACAAGAGCCGAGGGGATCCTGAAACGATCGCTCACAAACCATCTACCATTTTCCAATAATGACCCTATGCCTGCATGTATTGACAGTAGCCGATGACAGGGGTTGAAGTAAGCATCACCATGTCATGTTCCTTGCGTGTGAGCTGTCATGGCGTCGGGAATTCACATGATGTTGTGCTGCTTCAGGATGTTGTGCTGCTTGCTTGGTGTCATGAGTGGTCACCAGCTGAAAGCCAGCATTTCCACTGTCGTTTTGTAGTATGATCGTTGGCCACCCCCTCAGCTTAGCTAAGTACGCCAGAAGCTCACCATAAGGCCATGGCTTAACGTGACAATAAGTCAGAAAGTACAAGTATCGGCAATGGTTATGGTTGATTAGAGCCACGATTGTTGGCTTCATATGATGGTCAAGTGGCTCAATGAGTACAGAATCTTCCTGTTGAATGGTGGATCTTGATGGATCCTGGTGGATCTTGATGGATCCTGGTGGATCTTGATGGATCCTGGTGGATCTTGATAAATCAACTTCGAAACATAGACCGTTTCGAAATGCCAGCTTAATGGCTTCACCTTGAAGTTGCTCCCATGGTCCATGCAAGCTGCGAATTCGACCATCTTGGCGTCATGGCGATAGACGCAGCACCTGCATGACCGCACAAGTGACATCCCCCGAAGCTGGCTGTTTCATGGCACGCCATCCTTGGCTTGAATGATGACCAGCAACAAAAATCGGCGGTACAGCCTCACAAAACGATGAAATTCACCAGAATCTTCAACAACAATCATTTCTTCGATCTATTGCGGATACTGACCCAAATGTTGAACGATTGGTGGTTTGACCGCTGCCAACAAACATCTTGAATTAAAAATGCATACAATTTCAATGATTGTAATGACTGGCATAGTCCCTTCACAGAATTGGCCGCGTCAACCCCACTTATAACCCTCATTTACCCCCATTAACCCTGTTAATAATCTCAAACGGATACATACCCTCATGTCTTGTATGGATTAACCGCCCGTCATCAACAACAGTCATTATTATCCCTCACTCTTATCTTAGCTACACGTGTTCAGGTCATTAATGACTTTTAATCAGCTTTTACCCCTCATTAACCTTAATTACTTGCGAAGCAGTCATTACCAAACATTAACTTTAACACTCATTCACAACAGTCAACACTTCAAGTCACTTAACAGTCATTCACCCCAATCAACCCTCATTAACCTTACTTGTTAACCAGTCATTAAGAGCATTTAAGAGCCGTTAACCTTGTCAAGTCACCGATACTTGGTCACCCCAGCAGTGGATCACGATAAGCTTGGATCCATGGACCAATGCGAATGAGATCCCAGGGTGGTCTACTGCTTGGTGGTTGAACCACCCCTATCATTGGTGGAACCACCCCTATCATTGTGGTTTAAATTTGTTCGCAATGGTGAATGCAATGATTGTTTATGGTTAATGATGATCATACACTGGTTGGTGATTTCTGTGAAAAATATCGGACCGCCAACCAACCATTTGGTAACACTAGGGAGAAGATGTTCGAAACCACCACCCAACCTTTCGTTTATAAGGACCTCTCCATTGATTATCTAACATGTGGTTGATTAGGAGTTGATCCTATCCAAACTGATGTTTTTTCCAATGACGCAGGACATTGCCCTTCCAGCATTGTTAGCCATAGTACAGCATTTTCTAGCACTTGCCTCAGCCATTGCAAACTATCTAATTGTAGTTATCAAATGCTATCAAGGCATATTAAGGCCATCACCAGCGCCATGTATCGCCAGTATTCGGCTTATTTGCCATATGTTTAACTGCTCAAGCCATGTCATGACTTCATATAGCTACAAAGCACATGATGTGGCTTACTAAGCCACTACTAGCCACATCACTGCTACTAAGCCCAATCTCAGCTACTACGTTAGCACATGATTGTCGGCCACCAACACTGGCACTTCAAGGTTTCCTGTCACAGCTTGGCTCCGACCTGTCGTGCAGAGGCACGAGGTGTAGCTGCCCTGTTACAGGAAGCTCACAACGATTCCTGAGCGCGAGCTCATGGCGAGCGAACTCAACCGAGAGCCATTGAGCTTGGATGCACTTGGATCTTGGATTGTTGGATTTTTTTGTCAGAGAAAGGCCTGAAACAAGCTAGGTTGAAAGACGCGCAGGCGCCGTGCATGCGAGGACTAAATTCAATGAGGTTTCTTGGTTTCGTTCCTTTTTGAGGTTATTGCATTCTGAAAACCAAGATCGACCAGGTAGGGTTCATGAATCCAAGTGACGAAGCTTGCTAGCCATCCAGAATGTCACAAGTTACGTGTAGCTCATCCCGGAAACACTGCAAGATACACGCTCGCCTCTACAAAACGACAAACACATACATTCAAAAACGATCAAAGATGCATAATTGATGGTTCAAATCAAGAATTGGGTTTGTAGAGCGTTGGCATGATGCAATCAAAAAATGTCACTATGAATATCACGATCATGATTATACTGTAGCGCCGTGCCAAAACACCCTTACATCAAAAAAAGGAACAAAACTGGTGTGCGAATAATAGCGGAACAATCATAGATGACAATGAAACAAGGACTCAAAGAGACAGGTGCCATGCTAGCAACCAAAGTAATATCACACAGCAGGTCAGCAAAGGTCCAAACGAACCTTGTTAGCTCCCTCCACCTTCTACACACAAGGGATGAAACCATGTAATTATTGCCAACAAACCGAAAGAGGTGACGATACAAGCAATGTCAGCACACAGAAAACAAACCAAGAAACTCAGAAGCAACCTGTTGAAAAGAGCAACGAATCCAATATGTGAAACAACTCCATTTTTACCGGTCAGTTACCAAGAACAGCAGCGCCACACAGAGCAATGCATGCAATCATGTGCAACCACCATCAACAACAAAACCAGCAAAAACAAAACCAACAACAACAACAACAACAACAACAACAACAACAACAACAACAACAACAACAATGACAACAATGACAACAGCATCGACAACAAGAAAATTAACAAAAAACACGACCACAACCACAACAAGGACAAGAACGATAACAAAACGCGACTTTGACAACAGCCCCAACCCAAGCACCCCGCCCGTTGCCAAGGATCCACCGCAGTCAATGTACAACAACTCTGGAAGGTACGCACTCCTTGCAGCGGCGATGCTATCATCAACAGTTGCCATCCAGGCTAAATCAACCGGGAATCTGAGGAAGTGCCCCCTTCACCACCAACAAGCAATTACATAACACAACCAATGGTGAAGAACCACTTTCAAAAGATCTCACAGACCATAATTGAACCTGAGTTGCGTGATGATGCATGATGAGAGCGGTAACGAGCGGTACGAGCAGTAACTACCGCATTGATCCGCACTTTGGACAACGAGCACCCGCTCGCCCACTACAAAACTGCACAACAACAGCTGCAAGCAACCACCCAAAAGTCGCAAATGTTAACAAACAATATTGCTACCCAACTTCCACCCACTTCTCTTACAAACGTGCCTACAAAATGTACCTTGCTTCTCCAAATGTTGCTGCCCAACTAAACATTTTCCTCTCCACCAAGGGCAGCGTCACAGTTGCGCCAAGGCACTCCAGGAGTTCCAAGTTCTGATTGAACCGACTCCCAAAACTCAAACTTTGCAAAGTCGGGGGCAAGCTCCTGAGTCGCACCGACGGACAGGGACACACAAACATCGTGGTGCGAGATCTAAAGCGCGTGATGCTCGTTCTTCATGATTTCATTCGGCCAAATGCTACGTTTTGCAAGTACAAATCAACATGTAAACTATGTTATAAGAAACTTTACACCTTGTATTATTCTCCATTTGTGCATTAGTGGCCGAAAAATCGATACAAGGACTATTTGGAAGAGGGGGTAAGAATGGTGAATAATGTTTGTCAACAATGGTTCCAATTGCCTGCAACAATAGTTGATGACATACCACACGCTACCAATGTGATACCATGCGATACCCGAATCATGATGGCTGAGGTGAAATGAATATAAATAGATAATAGATCTGAATGAAAAAATACCAACAACGATAAAAATAAAACATACCAATCATAGTGGTGATAACAAAAACAACACAGTGATGATAATAAAAACAAAAATCATAATAATGACAATGATCATGATAATAAGGACGATAAAAATAACGGTCAGTGTCTGACTGCTTGGCAAAGTCATGGTAGACTTCATGCGCTATATGGCTATATAGTAGCTTTCAAATTTGATGGTCTTTAACGGCAAATAGTTGCTAGCGATGGTCGGCAAATATACTGACCGTTGACAATTGCTGACGATAGACGACAGGTCAACAATGGCTGATGCCACCTAACTTGTTGAAAACACAAAGTAGTTTGGGTTTGGGATGCGTACAACGACCCCTTGTCAATAGCTAATAGAGAATACCTAGTAAAAGCTAGTCAAAGCCCAGAGAAAGCTAGAAAATGTTCAAAGCAAATGGTGGTCCACCAGCACACCAACATTAGACACTTCACTTGGCCAAAGCCATGGATTTCTTGGCTACTGCTAGCAAAGGCTACCCAAAACTTCCTAAAGCTACCATATGTTTATCTAGCTTACAATTCTTTGATGTGTTTTTCCTAGCATGATGGTATATTTGGCTTCTGCTAGCAAAGGCTACCATATCACCACCCAAAGCTACCAAAGGCTGCCAAACGCCCATTTTTGGGCATTGCCTCCTGGCTCATTTTTTCACCCCCAAGGTGGGCAAAACGTGAAACAAATGCTCTTTGAAAAGAATCATGCTCACACTAGTCACAAGACATTTATGAGCTTTTGGTAGCCAGTGTTGGGGGTGAATGGTGGTGTACCTCACTTGAAGCAAGCCTGGTCAAAGAAACACATGACAGTGCACAAAGAGCTAAGAAGGTACAGTATCAGGACCCGCACCCGCACAAAACAGTTGTGTTTTTTTTTCTGCCTCCTGCGGGGCCGAGGCTCAGGGGAGTGTTTGTCAATGGTTGGTCACAGGGGGCTACCAAACCAGCAGAATGACATCTTGAATCCAAACATGGCTCAGGGCGACACTATTCCAAAGTGCCGCTCAGATTGCAATATATAGTTTTTTATTTTTTTTTCAAATATATAGTCATTTAGATCATCTGGTGGTTAAACCATCCCCAAAAATAAATCAATGAACCAACCTGAACAAACATCGGTGAAAATGAAATGGTTGAACCCCTCAACCAAATGGTCATTTAGATTATGATTCCAATGTCTATGCCTGCAAGGTTCGGAGGCTCTAGGGAAACTCATCTGGTCTCCACTGGACATCTCCGTTCAGCGCCGGCCTTCCAGCGCCCCTCTCTTAACAACTGGTTTTCCATGACCCATTGGTTTCCTACAAGGTGGGCTTTGTAGTTAATTTAGTGGGTTTAGCTAGGGATACTACCAATTATGGCATATAAAACTACCGAAAACGGTTGCCCAAAGCTCTGATCGCAACTTCAGGTTCCAAGACCGACCAACGTTCGCTGGCTGAAGCTCTAAGGCGGTCCAAGGCACACATTCTCCAAGCTTTGATCGAAATCAAAGCCGAAGCACAGGTTCTGCAAACCCGTAGGCAGCTCCACATTTTCCTGAACTTGAGCTGTTGAACAGCAACCGATCATATACAAACCGGGCCTACCTACACAAAGCTTTGCAAAGAGATATGCGAATAAATGGAAACAAACACATCTACATATGCGCAGTGAGCCTTTCCATGCACATTTCCAAGAAAATAAAACAAACTTTGATTGGTATCGACATCCCCAATCTTGGGAGATGCTACACTCCAGGTTAAGCACTCTAGATCAAGCCGCTAGGCGGTGGACCTTCCGATGCTTGTCAAAGTGAGGGTATCTCCCCAGATTTGTAGCGCCCATATGCGCCAATCATAACGCAAAGTATCCGCTTGACTTTGCCCAGCTGTAAATATGTCTGCAGCTTGATTTACTGCTGTGCAATGAGCAGCGCCAGGGCAATCAACGTTAGGATCATGATGGAGCCTTTGCGAAGAGATGAATGGATGGCTATGCTTCCCAGCTTAGCAAAGCGTAGCGACGGGTGTGGATTGGACCATGATTCCCAGTGGAATCGTGGACTTCTTCATGGTTGGAAGTCAACCGATCAACAGTGCTGGTCACAAACAGATTGAAACACACACCATTGCGTATAGTCTCGCCCACTTTCTAGAGATCATGATAGACTTACAGTATACTTAACTAAAACAAATAAATATAGTGGAAATACATATCTATAGTCTATAGTCTTGAGATGATTTCAGATGCATAGAACATAGAATATGATTTATAATATGCATGCATATCATACTAAATTGCACCTTCACCGGCCACTGCTTCCAAGAGACCAAGCTCTGATTGAAGCACTTGCCGAAGACCAGACTCCGCAAAGTGCTGGGCAGCTTCCTAAGGCGTTGCTGAGCCCTAAGACCCTCCGATGATGACTCGTGGTTTGGCCATATAGACAGCCGTAGATGTGGAGCCATAAATGATCGAGCAATATCCATCATAGATTTGGGATAGCCATTTGACTACACATGACTAAGCTATCTGCAGCTATCTATGGTTCTCTCTCTCCTAAGTGTCAAAAGCCCCAGATTCCCCCCAAGCTATCTACAAACCTCATGGGAAACCAGACTAATCAAGATTGTGCAATGAGTAGATTTCTCGCCCTTCCTCTGGCCCTCCGCTTGAAAGGGGAAGGCATTGAATGCCAAAATCTTGCTGACCATTAAACATTTCGGCCAAAATTTCAAACTCCTGGTCTTCAATGTCCTTGTGATTTGCAATTGTTTGCAATGTGTAAGGTCGGATCACAGAAGTGTAGAGCGGTCCTTTCGCACATCCAAACCGCTTGCCTGTCTAAAAGTGTCTGACTTTTGGGGGAATGTTCCTATCAATCCGAGATCAAAAACCATGCTGAAAGCAGGCTGAAGAGTTTGAACACATTATGAAAGGAAAACACCTTTGCAAAATGTTGGTTGCATCAGCAAAATACGCATTTTGCAAAGAATCATATTCCAAAAACCAAACAAACCATCTAAACCTTTATCAGCCACGGATTCAACCCTGACAAGTTTCACTCGCTCCAGGCTTTGATTGAAACTCTTCCCGAAGGTCAAGCATTGCAAACCTCAGAGGCCCCAACACGCCAGCTTGTCACGTGGTCCCATGTGGCCCAGTTGGAACAAAGTGTTGGAGGAGGTGACACCAAGAAAAAGTTGGGACTGTCTACTTGGGAGGAGCGACACTGTGGAGGTCCATGGGGCAATCGTGGGGGTAGCCTACCGGGTAGCTAGTGAAGAAACCGCAACAATAACTTGGGGGTACACCGTGCGGCATGGTGATCTGGCCATTTGGGCAGCTGGTCTTCATAGCGCTGCTTGAGAATATCTAAGTACATGCCTCGAAGAGCCTCTGATACTCTGTGTCCGGCTACCTCGATCATGTTACCAACGACCTCTCACAGCCTATGACTGTATCAGCGTGGATTTGCCATGCAAGTCCACCAAGGATGGTGCCAAAATGACACAGTATAAAATCAACTACCTCTCAACCAAGATGAAGGCAAGATTAAAAAAAAACCAACATCAAGACTCCAAAAACAACAAAATACAACATTTCTTCCTGTCCTGTCAGTTCCCGTCAAAGGTAATGATCTCTCCTAATCACCATCTCAAAAGTAATAATGGAATCAATGGAATAACAATTTTGGCGTCAAAGTGAGCCCACGGTTCCACAAGAAGCCTTCTGCGTCGAGAAACTTTCTGGAAGAATCACCTTCTCCAAGCTTTGGTTGAAGTTATCTCCGAAGGTCAGCGATTTCAAGCCTCGTTTGGTTTTTCCATGGGCCCCCTGGGTGGCGGACCATGACGGCATGGACGACCCAGCACAGGGGCGCGGGGGAACCTCTGCCGAGCGTCTGCTTGGAAGTTGCAGCAGGTCCAAGCTGCTGTTGAGGGTTTCGCCTGAGGGAGGTGTCCATGTTCCCCTGCCATCCCACGGATCGAAACTGAGAAACGTCAATGCTTCAGCTGATGATAGCTGATGTGTGCCACATGGTGAACAATACTGCTTTGCGATGATACATGATGAAAAAGCATGTGATGTTGCGATATGATGCGATATGAAAGTTTATGATTCAGCCATTAAGCTTATAGTTTTGGTGCCGCTGCAAAGCGAGATTGCAGTCGCTGGATTGTCAGCTTCCCCAAGCAGGTCTTCTCCAGGGACTCCCAGCCACGGGTACCAACCAATTGCAACCCAACCGGTGGACCGTCAATCGATGTCAATAGAGACATGCAGTGCTTAACGTGGTGTCTTTGAGGTATCAAGGTCGATATGGACCGACTACTTGTGAATAATGATGTCGCCTCACAATAGCCAATGTCATCTATGGGCACTGTTGTTCAAGTTTCGTTGATCTTGATCTACCATCTAGTCGTAAGGCGTACATTCCAATAATGATCATTGAATAATGATCTCAGTAACTCTTGGGAGGTATTTCCTGGCAAAAAGCCTCTTTTGCACATCTTCACAAAGGGTGAAGGGATCAGGTAGGCTCACAACTTTTCAAAAGAATCCGCTATCAAGCTGTCTTCAATTTCTCATGTACAAATATCTGATTTCATTGCCTCCGGCAAAAACCGCCAGCTCCTTCCGTACACCAAATCTTTCTACCAAATGAGGGCAAGGGAATGTACAATGATGCATAACGCCCAGTTTTTGCAACTATGCGTAGGTTGAAACTCAACCTCAAGATCCTCCTATCCCAAGCTATGCTGCTTTTCAAAAAGTTCGAATAACTCCGGCAAAGTCGTAAGCAAGTGGCGCAATGTCAGGCTGTGCAAAATGCTCGGCAAACTCACATGTTCGTAGCTGTGCGTCCAAAAGCGCCCAAAAGTCAATGATTGGACACCTAAGCTGGGCGATAAATCAGGGCAACAACACCAAGGAGAACTATTGTACCTGAGAAGAACCAGGCCAACATCAAACCACATCATGGCCAACAATATCAAATAACGACGTTGTTCTGCTAGCTCTGTCGAGCAAATTTCAACAACACCAACAACACCAACAACACCAACAACACCAACAACACCAGCAACACCAACAACACCAGCAACACCAACAACACCAGCAACACCAACAACACCAGCAACACCAACAACACCAGCAACACCAACAACACCAGCAACACCAACAACACCAGCAACACCAACAACACCAGCAACACCAACAACACCAGCAACACCAACAACACCAGCAACACCAACAACACCAGCAACACCAACAACACCAGCAACACCAACAACACCAGCAACACCAACAACACCAGCAACACCAACAACACCAACAACAACAACAACAACCACCAAACAAACAAACAAACAAACAAACAACAACAACAACAACACCAACACCAACAACACCAACAACACCAACAACACCAACAACACCGACAACAACGACAACAACAACGACAACAACAACAACAACAACCACCAAACAAACAAACAAACAAACAAACAAACAAACAAACAAACAAACAAACAAACGAACGAACGAACGAACGAACGAACAAACAAACAAACAAACAAACAAACAAACAACAACAACAACAACAGCTGGTACGCTAGCGCAATCAAACGCACAGGTGTAGTGTCAAAGTGGAAACCGCGAAACTGTTTGGCAGTTTCAAGTGCGTCCTCCCACAGGCAATCACAATAGGCTTCCACAGATTGGGCAGTGAGCATTAGTTCCATGTGACAATCAACCAATGGAATTTTTGAGCGCTGCTTGATTGAGCAACTCATGTGCCAACATAATCCATGACACATGCAAAACGCCCTAAAAAACACTACCCTTTGAGAACTCCTATAGTAACATGTCACGCGACATTGTGCTTCATTGCAATTAGACATGCTCTTGACTGCTCTTGCACCCCAATTGACTGCCGTTTGGCTAGAACCTGCAAGCTCCTGGCCTGGGTCCATTTGAAGGAATAGCACTGAACACCCCTGGCTCCAGTGCCAAGTCACTGCTTGGAAGATTAACGTGGTCAAAGATGTGCCTTGAGAAGGAATGAAAACTCAGACTTTGCAAGTTACCTCAGCGTCTGACGGCCCAAGTTACAGGAAATTCTCCATCTGGGCATGAACTGCCCAGCTTCCCCATGTCAGGTATACCTGCAATTACCCAAAAAATATCACAAACGTAGGTTCAAAAAACATACATAGATTATAGGTGAGATAATCGGTAGCATCACAAATTGCTATCGCATCTTGCAGGCCGGAAATCCCTCGGCTTTTGTGGTGAATTTCAAGCGGGGGTCAAGGACCTCAATTCGGACATGCCAACTAAACTACACATTGGTTTGTGCCTAAAATTAAATTGACAGTATCAGAAGAAGCGCAAATTACGAAACAAATCATCTCCATCAGGGGATGAATCAAGAACATTTGATGCTGCTGGGAACTACTCAAGCATTAAGATTGAACACCTCACAATGAGCAAACTATCAAATCTTCTGGGATCTTCTGGGTATAACGCGGTAAAACCGTGGTGTTCAAGAAACAAACATGGATTTGGATTCTGGCAAACAAACATAAGCACGTTGAAGATGAAAATCTGTGGTTGAAGAACGAGTGTTATGAGTGTTGAACTTCCAACCAAACATCCCAAACGGCAGCGCAACGATTGAAAGCGAGTAAGGCATGTGGCTGTAGATCAACACCCGGCACTCCAGCTGTTCACATTCCCCAACTGACCAGTCACCAGTCGAGCTGTTGGGAGTTTCACTTTCCCATGTGTGGTTGACCGACATGCGCATGTCCCCTGAATGCCTTCATGCGCGTCTATCTCCCAGCCCCATGGTCCCCGTTAACCGCAGGTGCTTGGAAGTGCCACGGAGTCCAAGTTGTGATTGTAGGACTTTCCTCGGCCGTTGGAACGACTTGAGATGACTTGAGCGTGGCAGCATGGCCTCGGATCACTTGGAATATCTTGGAATGTTGTTCCATCATTTTTTTGCCAGGGCTTCTCATTGGTTAGGCCCTAACATCGGGTTGATAAATCATCAGCTGATTCTCATATACTGATAGTTAACCATGATACATCGATTTACATTGGTTGCAGCCGACCGGCCAACAGTTCAACGAATCGTTCCCCTCATGCGGCTTGGTTGACATCTGTGACCAAATCCTTGATTGGAGAAGGCTAAACAAAAAGCCAAGGCCCAAAAGGTTTGGGGGCACTGCACACGATAAGATGAAGCCCTGCAACCTTATCATGCACAAAGGGACTGAAGGCGAGAAAAAGGCTAAACGGACAAAGGCAATCATAGCCAATCATAGCCAATCAACAATCTTTTACTCAGGACGTGGGAAGGATCCAAAGGCAGTGAGGCAGCGAGGCAGCGAGATGTTTCCGCTTTGGTCCCTCGTGACCATGTAGGTAAATCATGGTAAATCCACATGTGTAAGCACAGGTGTGTGTTTCAAGTGTGTGTGTGTGTGCCTATCCAACCCATGTCATATCATCATCCATGGATCCTCCGAGCCACCCACCCAGCTCCAATCCCTCAGCCTGCCGCTGCGAGCCAGGTCTCCGAAAGCTAATTGCTGCAAGGAATCGGGGAGCTTCACAACATCCAGGCGCTGATTGAAGTCAAAGCCAAACACCAAGTCCAAGAGATTTGGGGGTAAGTCCACCTCAGCGCTTGGTGCTTTCATGGTTGAAAAACTGGTGATTTGGGGTAAGTCCACCTCAGTTGAGAACTGCTGGTGGCTGGTGGTTGGCCATGGCTGAAGAGCGGGTGATTTGGGAAAGCTGCTAAGCTTGGGGAATGGCGGTCAGCGCTTGGTAGTGGCTCTTAGAAGCTGGTGCCAACTGGGAATGCTGAACTGGAATGTTTGAAGTCCACCGATGGAAATGGTGATGTCATGGCGGATTGAAGAACTGCTGGTCGTGGTGCTGGAAGGGAATGGTTGGGAAGCAACGGGCGAGTCCACCTGCTTGCATTCCACTGGTGCCACCTGCATGGTACCCCGTTGTTTCGAAGTGCTGGGTGGATCATGGCTGGTTCTACTGGCGGTAGCATCGTCCGGGACCCACCCCGCCGGCAGGTGGCATTCTCCAAGCTCTGATCGAAGCTCTTCCCAAAGATCAGGGTCTGCAAAGAAGATGGAAGATTTACCTCACACAGTTTCTGCTGCACAGATGACCCCCAAAAAAACTCATGGATTTTAATTGGCACAAGGTGCCAACTGGATAAACGGTGTATGATCGATGCACCTCACTACGATGCTGCGAAGAAAATTGGAAGGTGTTATGAACCACAAAAATGGTGGATAGGACTCTGAGTGTTGCCAAAATTCCATGCCGCTGCTCCCAGCCTCTAAGCTACAAGAAAAGTTAGGTCAAGCGCTAGCGCGCGCTAGTGTCGATCCAAGGTGCTCTCTCCAGACTCTGATTAAAGGCCTTTCCAAAGCTCAAACATTGCAGACTTGAAGGAAGATTGACCTGGAGCGGCATGGCTAAGTGTGCGGCATGGATCCTTGTCCCCACCTTGGAATGGTCTCAGCGCATCGCCTCATGTGGGTATGTCAATGCAGTATGTTCACCAATGGTGGTAAAACCAACCGGTTTCGAAATGGTCACTTTCAACTGGGAAGCAGCCTACTCCGTTACGATTGCACGGACCAACAGCCATTGATGGACAAACCCGTTTAGCAAAGCCTCTTGCTAGCTGGCAAAAGAACGGTTAAATCCCTGCAAATGCTGAAGGTATCTTGGTGCATTGGTGGGCGGTGTACTTTGCTTACGTCTTTGTTGTTGCTTCTGCTATTATCTTGGCGGTGGACATTGCTATTGTTGTCACCGGCCTGATGCACATGCAAAAGGTGGTTCTTCGTGTTTCTTCCCAATTTGTTTCTTCCAAATGATGCTTTTTGGGGGGTGCCTCCAAAGCATCCAAGAATCATTTTTCGCAACAAACGATCCATTGTAGTTGCGACCAGTATATCGGTATATCCTATTGTGTTGGTTACTATCCCTGGCCACTGGCCGTTGCTAATCAGTGACAAAACCATCCATATCTACACGCTTGGAATGCTTAAACAAGAGTGCAGCAAAACGATGCACGCACGCTTTTCGTTTGCGCAAACAAGGCTGAAGGTTTGTCGAATCCAAGAGGCGTGCTCCAAGCTCTGATTAAAGTCACGGCCAAAGACCAAACCTTGGCGGCCATTGATATTTGACACTTGGGATCAAGGCGGGGTTCTTCACAATTGGATGCCAACAAAATCGGATGGTAAGATTTAATGATGGTTCTTTGGTTCGTTGCCCAAAAAAAACACTTGGCCGCAACTGCAACAGTCATTATATATAGTTGGAATGATGGATCCCCTATTTTCAGAAAACACACAACATGGCTCCAGTTCGCCCAACTTGGCCCTGCATTCGACGTGACAGCCGTTTTCTCCAATAATGGACAATTTAAGAAAGAATAATGAACCACAATGTTACTATGAACCATAATGAGCAAGCGCCAAACCATTGTCAACCATTAATTCAGTACTTGTGAGCTTCCGCTTGCCTAACCACTAATGAATTGTTGACGTTAATTTCCCACCATGAGCCATGAACTGCTTGCTTAGTGGCTACTCCAGGCTCCCCCGTATTAAAGGGACACGAAGGGATACCCAGTGCTCCCAACATCTCCCACCAAGCAGCTGTGCATAGCACATGGGAGCTGCACGCTCTCCATGCTTTGGTTGAAATTCTCGCCGAAGGACAAGCTTTGCCTCAGGTCCAAGGGCACAACATGGCACAACATGGCACAAACAAGCGCCGACATCAACATTTGGGAAGTTGAGCTAGTATTTGATGGCGTTGTTTTTTGGTGTAAAAAAAATTATATAACTGATGGTTTATAGATGCACTGAAGCTCTCTGTAAAAAATCAGTGCGTGGTGGAATCTCACATCTCAGCCTGTTGACGGTCCGGCATTGCCCCAGCCACAAAAAACTGAACCTCCCTGATCTGCGAACGACTTGAGGTTTCTTACCTGCCTTGGATCAGAAGAATTGCCGCATGTCAACCATCTGGACCCTGCTTGCGCAGCCTGGTTGCAAGTTCATTGGAAGATCCACTGAGTCTAAGCTCTGATTGAAATTCTCGCCAAATGCCATTTCACCTGAAGATCCCAGGTCAGCGGGGAGTTGCGGATTCTTCAACTGCTTAAGGTTTGGTCTTCTTCAATTCACAGGAGGTTTGACAGATTGACAGCTGGACTTTTTTTGCACCCGGCACTTTCCTTGGAGATTGACAAATTGACAGTTCGTGCCGGTTGAACCACCATGTTGGGAGACCTTCCGACGCTACAGGTGCCCCAGCTAGCATAAACCTGTCCAAACAGCAACCAACAGTGTCCAAAAGTGTATTGACTGGTTGGTGGCTGCGGCGCCTTGAATATCAAAAAACAACAACCATGTGTTAATGCGGGGTGTAGGGAAATGTTGAAGGCCACCAGCCAGTTTAGGTTCACTTATCTGAGCACCGCATCAAATGCCCATCATTCCAATAGGTAGGGCCAAATCAAAACATCTGCAACGCATGAGTGTCCGACCCATGCAATAGAATGACAAATCAAATGCCAAATGGATTGCCAATTAAAAACATATGATAAAATAGGTAGACTGCCAAATGACATGCCAAATCAAATTTCATAATAATGCCAAATAGAACCTGACGTAAAGCGTCAGAAATGTCCGGCTACGTGTCAAATGGCATGATGCCGAATCAAATTCCTGGGTCTCCCACTGAAATGATTATGCCGCTTGTCACCCAGCAAAGCGAGCAAACACACAGCATGTCTGTGTGATCATATCCATGCCATGCCTATCACTGCCTATCATCGCTTCGAGGGTCCATATATACGCTCCTCAGTAGCCAGCAGCCAGCGAAGTAGCTGCTGCCGTGGCACAAATTCCTTGGGGCAACTTCACATTCTCCAAACTCTGGTTGAATTGCCATCCAAAAGTCAGAGACCTCAACGAAGCTTTGCAAAAGAGGTGCAGGGGCACATGCAACCTACCAGTTGTTGGAAGATCTATTGCTGAGGACCCTTTCTGACCTATCCTTGTAAGGGTTGCCTCACCATGGTGCAGGTTTTGGAAAAGGCTCCCACTCTGACAGAGTAAAAGGCATGTAGTTTTGCAGGGAAACATGGCTGGCAGTGCAAAGTCAGATAAATGCGCCCGAAAATGGGCATTGAGCCTGCACTTCATGCTCTAAAACTTGATAAATTAATGAGTATGAAACAAAAATCTAGCTAATCTGGTGATGAATCTATTGTGCAGAGCTTCTCCTGGTCCACCAGGCAAACGACCACCGCAAATGATATCCCAAGCCCGACAACAAGAATCAACATCTTGGCCACTGCGGCAACGCAATGAAAGGAATTTGACCAAGCCAGCGCGTCAATGAGCCACTGCACATTTGTGAATGGTAATGGCCATGCATGACCTAGAGATGGACAGTGAAAACCGATTGAATCCCCTGGATATCCATCCTCTGCGCACGAATTGGCAATGCCGCGTACGTCCAGTGAGAGAAACGATGTCAAACAAATGAAAATCTGATTTGCCGAAATGACAGTGGCGACCCCTTCGAATCTCATACTTTTCGAATTCAACATGTGAGGAACGAGTACTATAGTTGAGCTCTGTCATCCGATAAGTGCCAGCTGGAAAGCCAATCCGCTTCACAATGCTTGTTTGATACGCACTGCCAGATTATCTTATTTTCTTTTGAAGGGAGGGGGAGTTGCAGGTGTCTTATCTGTATTCAAGCACTTTCTGATGTGTTTGAATCCGTTCTTACCGATAGGATCCATTAATGCTGTGACCGTATCTCAAGTCCAGTTATGTTGGTGGTCATGTGAACCATACTCGAGTTATACCACTATGGTGATCCTCCACACGGGCGGCGACCCACAGCTATGCACTCCAAGTATCTGCAAGGTGTCCGGAAGCACAACCTTGATACCAAAACCGGCAGTGCAGAAGGTCTGACACGATCGCAAAGGATGAAAATCATAAGATGACAGCATGACAAAAATGAAGTGCCTGGCAAAAGGCCTGGCAATAGCACAATGCTGATGTTGAGTGTCGTGGCTGGGTGGATGAACATGAGTAGCTGTAATCGGTGAACATGCGCATTGCCGACTGGCGTAGGGAGCAGCCTGAAAGATCAAAAAACATGACAGTATGATACATGCAGGCTCCAGAAAAGCATGTCAAATCAGACTAGGGCACGTTTGCACGCCAGGAATTAGAAGTCTCTTGGCAATCATCTGGTTACCCGGCTGCACTATGCAAACGTACATTTCTTGTACATTCCTCCCTTCGGAGTCCCTAAACTTAAAGCCCCTAAACTACCCAGCCCTACCACGCATACATGCGCACAATTTGGCATAGAGGTGCAATCAAACTGTAAAATGTTAGCAAGTTACTAAGTTAACCAACACATTACGTACACAAAAATGCATATATACAGCAAAAACCGAGCATAAAAATACATTCAAATGCGCATGAAATGCATGCACATGTACACACCTCTCGAAGCCCCAATCCTCAAACCAGGTTTGCAGTAAAGCCCTGGCTGCATCCTGCAAGTCATCCCATATCATCCTATCAATTTAGATGCACCCAGCAAGCGATGCCATGGCTTCATCACCGTGAGCCAATCCATCCTCCATGTTACCCACCTGGAGGACCATCCTGGACCAAGGCACAGAATCCAAGGGCTGGTTAAAGCGACTGCCAAAAGTCAAACTTTTCAAGTTCTTTGGCATCTTCCTCAGCCGCAACTGGATGAACAAAAAATCCTTGGATCACGATTTCTGATGATTCTTGAAGTATTTAAAAGATTGTAACGATTCTTCCTCAGGGCTTCCATCTGGGCTCGCAGGGATTCGGAACAACTGGCGGACCATGGCATTTGTGGGTTTTCCCCGACCCAGCCCAAGGATGGAGACGGGCAGCCGCTTACTTTGGGCCCCGGGGCTCTGTTTTGGGTGAGGCCTAGAGTAATTGGTCAACGGGTGGTGCATCATGGATGTCCAGCCAGGATCCACTCAACATGATTGGTGGAGAAGAATCATTGATTATACCAACCAGTATCGTCATTATCCATCGGGCCCTTTATCCCTTGCAAATAGATCAAAACATCAAATGAATAAACTAAGATTTATAATAGATTTAGCTATACGCCTCAAATCTTATAGCAGTTATGGCTCTCTTATCGGCCTTACAGATTCACAGTTACACAAATCACAAAAGCTAGCCATAACTGCTTGCAATCTCTCGAAGGAATCATCAAGTGCACGAGTGAAAGCAACTTCCAGCTGCTTTTGTCCGCAGTGGGGAGCGGCTGAACCATACCTCTCCTGCATTTTTTCGGCTCCACAGGGGTAACCAATCAATTTTCACACCAAAATGGTGAGATCCTTTCCTGTTGACTTATCTTACCAGCTGGGGTGACCATGGCCATCCCTTTGACATCGCCAGATCAGGGTGGATGTCCTCGGCTGTTGCAGTGAAGCTTCACATTGTCCATGCGTTGGTCGAAGTCAAAACCAAAGACCAAGTGTTGCAAGCCACTTGGGAGTTCCACGTTCTCCTGAGGGCCGACTGTGAGCAGTTGATCGCAGGTCCCAGCAGTCATGGACCTTCAGGTGAATCAAGCACCACACCAATGAAGAATTTGGTGAAAACAATTCAGTAGAAGCTCTTTGGGATTTGGGTCGGAAGTTGGTTCTGTTGTTTGCTTCTCGAAACTTATTTCAAACCTCCATTTTCGGAATCAAGTGATAAACGTGATAATCAAGTCCTATGCGTGTAAGTCACCACATGTGCGCGCTGGGAATCTAAGTGCCGTACCCCATGCAAGTGCCATGGTATCATGATCGTCGTCATCATCAACTTCCCAAGTCCCACAACAATAAACGCCTTACATGGTCCTCACGCCTTGCTTAGTTCCTCGAATGAGACGCTGCATGAAGCAGCGATGTAAGGACATGCTATCAAATGAGCACCTGCAAAAGAATACAACCAAGCGAGACCGTGCCGGACAGCGGCCTACTGACGCTTGATCACTGGAGGGCTTCCACAGAAACAAATACGTTCGTCTCCAAATGTCTCCAATAAAGCGGGGTCGAGGGAATGTTTAGGGGCATCCCAAATCCACATCCCAACAATCATGCGTGAGGAAATCCACCATCAGCGCCTCCATTCTCATTACACACACACACACACATCCCTTGAAATCTGCTGCTTGCTGAGACACCATGCTTTGGTTAAAGCTTCTGCCCAAAATCAAGGATTCAAGGCCTGACAGCTGCGATTGAGCAAAAAAATCCGTGCATTGCCTCACAAGCCAAGGTGAGAGTGAAGAAGAGCCCAAACATGCAAGCCCTGTCCATAGGGACGCTTAGCCACAAGTACAGGGAGAACAGCCAGATCTTATCTGTTGGCGTATTGGTGGTTCATCTATGCATTGTCGGTGGGTCATGTCCCCTTTTGAGGCCTTTTGCGCGTTGATTCAGAAACACCAGTGGGAGCTGTCAGCATTACTGTAGACACTTCACTCCGGTTCAGTCCAAACATTTTAGTTGACACAATTCTCATGAATCACTTGCCAGCACATTTTGGCATATCGCATGCACATCTACCATATTCATCTATATATATATATATGTGTGTGTGTCTATGCTTGAGCCTCAGCCTATATTGCATTTCAAAAATGTAGGCCATCATTCATGTCCAAAGATGTCCCACAAAACTGAGCAAAGATTGTCAATCTGCATCATCGTATCACTGGCACAGGCTATGCGCAGGCAGGGGACCCGCTGGAAGTTCTGCATGCTCCAAAGGTTGATTGAAGGCCTCACCTCGGCACCAGTCTCACAAACCCACCAGGTGAGCCACGAAATGACGGAAAAAACCTGCAGGAAATGCTGAAATCGGCTGAGCATTGCAACTGCAAGCTATATGAAGCCAATCCATAATGACAGCGATGGGCTTTGAAAGGCAGCAACACGCGCATACACACACATGCAAATATATACATGATACATTTATCATAATTACTTCATTTGATTACATACTACATGTTTAATGTCAGGCAATTTCGAAACGATTCCGCAAACGGCTTGGCTATTAGCATTTCTCAGAGTAGATCCAAGAAGTTCTCCTCACCCCCGGCGATGCCATTCCCAGGCACCGAAGGTCAATGTTTGCAAGCTGCTTGGCAGCTTCACTCGGTCCAAGCTTTGATTGAAGAATCCTACGAGGCGTTTAAAGGGCTCCGGAGCCCGCTGAAAGGACAGGTGGTTCCCAGGGAGTGTGGACCAATGGGACAACCAACCAACTCACCTAACAATCAACGGTCATGGATTGCAACTATATACTTAATGATTAAGTATGCTTGTGTTTAATCATCCACCCAGTCGATTCATGACCATATGCTGGTTTTGAACCATCGCCAAGGTTAAAATAGGCCGGTCACGTTGGTGCATCATCCCACTTAGGCGTCACGTAGAACATGTTGGAAATCACCCACATAACAAGCCCAAACGTCGCCAAGACTAAGCCCTTTCATACGTTGTTTTTTTTCTGCTGCGCACTACGCTCCACGCTCAGCGGTCACGAAAACAAAGCATCTTTTTATGGCTGACATGTTGACTAAAAGAACCACACCGCCATCATCTGTAGGATCCACGCTGCTATCCCAAATTGCTGTCAGTGACCCTAGCATCTCATCATGGTCGCAACCTCGTTTTGGCAAAAATGTTTTTGCAGGCCGAGGGTACTACCAATGTCGTGACCATTGGTCAAAGCATCCTGGCAAACATTTCAAACATGCGAAGAATGATCATTTTTGCAACTGAGCCAAACATTCACCACTACAAGGATTGCGTCGCTCTACATGGCAAACCAATCAATGGATTGCTTCATGGATAACAATTAAAAGAAGCTTTTGCTTCGGGGGAATGAAGGCTGTATCAGCCCTTGGGTTTATATAAGCACCAAACCTTCGCGTGGATTGCCAACCACAACATCGACCAACCAGCAGGCCTCCAAAGGTCAAAGACAGCAAGCCTCAAGGCGACAAAATGGAACCCGCAGAAGCACCAAACATCAGCGGAATTGTTGTAGCCATGAACCAACCAGTGTTTTAGGTTGGTTTAGGAACCGAATTGCTCTCCCAAAATCGGGGCAACCCGCAAATATGAGTAATGAGAAAACAACAAGTGTCATGGGAAAAAAAACCTCAGGGGATAAATTGATCTGGTGCCTGCGGATCAAGATTTTCACTATATGTGACCTCCTATGCAGCAAGGCAGACACCAACATCCGCATCTTGGACACTGCTTATGCTGAACGAGCCCGCAACTGCACCAACCAATAAATCAGCCTTTGACAACACACGCTCTAGCAAACTGGTGAGCCAAGGCTCCAACTTTCGGCGAAAATGATGTAGCAACGCAATGTCACCCAAACTGGTGGAGTTTTACCTATGACGATAGGACCTGCTTTCGACCTCTGGTAGTGCTCATCAACCCACCCTAAAGTCACACAGTTACAAACATTTAACGCGAGATCATTCAATGATTTTGCGGGTGGCTTGGCTGATCTCCAATAATCGTTATGTCAAGGACTTAGTTGGTGTGTTACTGATGGTGTATGGCACTCCTGGCTGTGGTTTAAGTACAGTTGTTGGTACACTCCACGAAGCCCAAACTCAAACGCGGCTGGCTCTTTTCCAATGGCAGGAGTGATGAATCATGGCTGGATATGGCTGGTAAATTCCCAATGTAGTAGCTACTTTAATGGTTATGATTAGGATGGGTTATGGCTACATGTCTGAAGCTTGTGATGGGTTCCAACGGGTTATGGTCATGCTGAACCCCCGTTGGTTCACTCCGCCCGCAGGTGTACAGCTTCTCCATATCAAGCAGCTGCTTGGCAGAGTGCTGCCCTCCAGGCTTTGATTGAAGAGCCAACCAAAGGTCAAGCTCTTGAGGCCACTTGGAAGGTTCACTTGTTCCAAATTGCGATTGAAGAAACCTGCACCAGGGTTCAAGGTTGCGACCCTAACAACCTTGGGCAATGGGCAAAACCACATGGGAGTGACTGATGATTCAGTTGTGCCTGGAATTGTTTCCCCGAACAAAAAAACAGCAACAACACTACATGATGCATCTTAGCACTTTGCACCTCCTTACCGATTTACCCTTCCAAAGAAAATCCAGTGAAAGTCTGCAAAACATGGACAACACCTGCAGGATCCATCGACTTGTTCATCACAAATGGGCATTGCTCAGTTCCGTCGCTTCAAATTTGGACGCATATGGTAAAAATCCAAGACTTGGGCATGCAATCGTCTACTCTGGGGCACCCTGCCCTTCTGATCTCCTAGATATATCTGGTAATTATAGCATTCGCTGCAATCATCCCAGAAACAAATGTCGAATCTGCTGGATTTCCCTATCGGAATCTGCCAGCTGGCAAAGTGAACTGGCTAAGCCAGGTGATTGTGTGCCAACTTGTGCCAATGTCAGTTCCAAAATAGAACCGTCATCTTGATCAATCATTCATGGTGATTGCCTGCTGGGGGTGGATGGCTCTGTGCCCTGTTTGGTAAACATGTCGCATGATGTCAAATGCTGCCGATCATTGCTGCCTGATTGGAACTCCCAGCATCACAGCTAACACTTTAAGAAAAGATTCATCATTAATAGCTGTGAGCCATCATCAAGCATTGTTACTCAGCAGTACTCGTTATGTTGCATTTTTGATTGCAGCAGCCCTACTAGGCCCAATTCATCACATCAGTCATTGTCAAGGACTGTAAGATATGATTGCCCACGATTCATTACCATCAAAAACGACTTGCCATTGAGCAGTATTAACCAACAATTTACCAAACTATCAGTTGCCGTGGTTCGCGAAATGATCAATAAATAACTAAAATTTAACCACAATGATTATCAATCTGAGTGTGAATGCTTACTTCATTCACCATTCACCCTTATCAACTATTCGTTAACTCACTAATTATACTATCAATCGCCATTATTAATCAACTGAAAAATGATCAGTACTGAAAATAAAATATATTATGAATAACTTTTTGACTATGGAATTGCCCCAACGGCCAGCCTTCGCAACTTAGTTGGGGGCGAGGCCGTATGCACTTTCGACTATCATTCATTGAAATAACATTATAACAACTTATAACAAACGTGAATCAACCATGTTTGTTTTCTTCTCACTTATGGCACAGCCTTCACAGCCCCTGCCTTGGAAAGTCAAACTGTCGAGGTCCTTTGGCAAGTTGACCTCGGTATGTTCAGCTCCGAACCGAACTATTGTCCATCAATGGTGGTACCTACTAACCATGCAATGGGGAAACTACCTGTTAATAGCCATTATCAATCAATGGTGAAACCACGGATGATTTGGGGGTACATCATCATTCTTGGGTAAAACCCATTTTTAGTGGATAAAATCGGCGTATGAGGAGGATAGCACCATGGCAGTTTCACCAGCTTGGGGAGCACTGGTGGTTCTTAGTGACCTCGAGCTCTGGCCGCGGTGAGGTCATGAAAGCACAGAACGGCTCTCAAAAAAACGGGGCATACAGTATGGTGATTCAGGGGTTGAAACCCTTGAAAGGAAACAAGTTAGCATATTCAGAGCTAATCCAACTCACCCGTTTCCTTAACTACCCGTGTGAGATTGATCACGATGCAAGATTCATAGCATATTCCTGGGAGTAGTGGACTCGTAGAAGATCCCATCTAAGAAAGCACAAATAGCTGGTGCTTCACCAACAAGTGTGGGGTGTTTATGAACGGGTGGATCTCCCATTTTATGCATCACAGACGTCCAAAATCACGCGTCCTTTCCCAAGGATCACCACGGCCACTGTTCTGACCAAGCCACTCCCTCCATTCGCATATTCTCATGAACATTTTCTCCTTAGAGATAACCACAGCTTGGACTCAGCATTTCAATCCTTCACCTGTTCATGCTATGGATCCTGGCACAACCCCCACTGGCTGAAGCCATCAACGCACCGTGCGCCGTCTTCACCCAACAAAAGGTGCAGGGAGGAGGCGCTCACACCCTGGCCCAAGCTGTCATGGGTGCTGGCTGGTCGTGCCAGATCTTGCCGGACCTTGTTACCCAAATGTTTAAAAAAAAAACATTCCATGTTTCAAGTTCACACCAGCTAGACAATAGCAAGTTGATGATAGTTGATGCTCAGTTGCCCCATATCGCCCCGGTCAGAAATTGCGAAAAAACTAAACAGACCTAGTTGCCTCATCCAAAACAATATGATGTGAATGAATTGTGATCCCCAAATGGTACGGTCTAACCAACTAGTATATACAGACAAATCAAAGCACCATCTGACAAATCAAAGCACCATCCGGTCGTCTAAACTTTGGATTCATCAATTTGTCTCAGCATTGCTCTTCTCCCCCTACCAAAAACAGAACGTGGCAAACCACCTTGCAATTCACGTGCTTCTGAGGCCAGGTTCCAATCGTCAAAGTCTTCAAGCTGCTTGGGAGCTCCCAGGCAAACGCGGCCCACGGTTGAGTCTCTTCCAACACCAGCTCCGTCATTCCTCAGACGCGGCTGGATATAGGGCAAAGTCCCAGGGCTCGATGCAACAGTGTCGAGTGAGGGGTTCAGGAACACCATGGCCATCACCACACCGTGCCATCAACAATGCATCTATGTCAAGCTGTAAGTCAGGTGGGGACTGAAAATGACCACATCATTTGAGGATATTTACCAATAGCATGTCTGACATGGTTGGGGGCAGTGCCCCTGTACCTGCCTGGTACTCTGGACTCTGCTTGTGTAGGCTTCATGGTTTTGTGACAAACATGGCACCATGCATGGTGGGACGGTGGAGCCCAGGATGATTGGCCCTTCCCCAGATCCCAGCAGTCCAAGCTTGTCACAGGTCAAAATCCAATTTTTTCCAGACCGCATGAATGCGGGCGTTTCTCAAAAAAAGGAATCCCAAAAATGGTTGGTTTATTACTGAAAACGATTTTAAAAAACGATGGTTTTGGCAGTACCCCTATGACTCGAGAACCCACCCCATATTTCCCCCTCATAAACCACTATAATCCCTTATCAAACCCTACTTGGTGGGTTCCCCCATGGTTCGCTGGGGATTGCCACCGAGGCACCATCGAAGACGTCGGATCCTTCCGCATCTTCAGCTTGGCCGTCTCCCGTGGGGTGACGCAACTTCGTCCACGCCTTCAACCTGCGCGCGGATCACGGAGCGGCACAAGTGGTGCTGGTTGAAGTTCACTATGGCCAGGTTAGATGCTGGTGATTATGGCGATGATACCTAGATCTTCGTGAGGCCGAAATTTTAGCCCGAAGCTGTTCAGGCTGAAAAACAGCCCGTTCCAAGATGAATCGCCCGAGGATGAAATTATCGCCCGAATGGGTTTCAGCCATTTTCAACTAGTTGTGTAATGGTCATTGTTCAGAATATGACAAAAGCACCGGTCGGGTAAAATCGCCCGAATACCGCGACGAATCGCCCGAATACCGCGAAGAATCGCCCGAATCACTTTTACCAAAATTAAGCATGTGTTTTTCAACAAATCGTTAAACCCTGGGAGCCAGAAGAATCGCCCGATTAAGCAGATCAGCCCGCAGGCTGAAATTATCAACCAAGACCTGTTCAGGCTGCTATTTGAGGTCAGGCTGAAATTTAGGCCCGTTTCGAAGATGCAGGTATGGCGATGATTCATGGGTGATTGTGAGATGTTTCTTTGCACCCTCGCAGGGATGATGGGATGCTGGAATGTTTGTCGAAGCGTGTGCTACTATGACAGGTTGATGGAAAGAACGTCCTGCATGACCTTGGACGAAACGCCACAGAGCACGACCGCAAAGGCCAAAACCAACAAATAATTTGCTCCATGAAACATGGCAGTGGTCCTGAAGGAATCTGCTGTATGCACCACTGATTCTGAGATCATCCTAGATCGCACCACTAATACTTAGATCATCTTAGATCTGGCCTGGTTCCAATGTTCCTCGACCTAAAGCGTGCCCCTTGATATGCACCCACCTTGAGACACACAACCTGGGGCACGTCCACTGAGACTCCGACGCATTCCGGCGCAAGTAAACGTAACACAATGACGAGAATTGCCTCAGGGCACGGCGAAGCAGGTTCCAGCCATGGTTTTCACCTGGTGAGCTCAGGCAGAAGCTCAACCCCATAGCTCGTTGTCCATCAGCTCAAGTCATACATTGAAGCAGTTTGTAGCATTTCTTGATGGTAGATAATGATAGATCTGATCTTATGAACACATGCTCTCTGAGGATGCAGCTGGACTTCTTGGACTCAGAATTGTTTCTTTTCGTCTCAGCTAATTCAAAAACATGAAAGGTACATAGCACCTCCACCAGCCTGACGCGAATCGATAGGACTAAGTCAGTATGCCAAGGGCTGATTGTCCGGTGCATAACCCTGAACTACAGCCGAACCAAGCAGTTTCCTCTAATAAGAAACCATGCTTGGTCCCCCGTGGGCATTGGCGCATGGGAATCTGGAGGGTTCCACTTGGTGTTTTCAGATGGGGGCCAGGTGTTGACGTGGATCCCACCCGCAACCATTGGCCGATCGTCATGACCGTCATCACCAAGCAGCTGCAAACCTTGTTCTTTGAGTGTCTTGGTCATTGACAGCTTGGTGTCACCATAGTACACAAAAACCTCAGCAGTTCAGGCTGATGCTTACCCAACCCGGTCATGGGCTGACGCCTCCGCACCATCACGGTGCTCTTTGTGGTGAAACTCCTGGTAGTTGGGATGGTCATTGCATTCCTCTTTGTTGCTCCAAGGCATCTCACCAGGCTATCCATGAAAGTTGCTACCCAAAAAAAAGGCCCGGGCCGCCGCCAGTATTCCCACAGGGTAACCACACATGTTTGGAGCTACGCCAGCTACAAACAACCTCATGCCTTTGCCCAGTCCTGGTTCAAGCCCCATGCGTCCAGCCAGTCTTTGCCCCAACTGTTGCATGCTGAAGAAACACCCGGCATGCTGGCCATGACCAAGTAGAGGACCACGACTATCCATGGGACGTCTTTGAAACCATGGGCAAATCACATAAACCAACTGTCGCCTATGAGGCCCAAGTTGCAAACACCAAGCTCCCCCTGATCTCCTCCCAATCGACAGACAAACAAGTACATAACTAGTTGCAACTAACTCTTCGAAACCATTCATCAGTACAAAGCATTGTTCACCTGGTATTCCCCTCACCCATCAAGGATCAACCATTGATAGTCAACTCTACTCATTTTCACTACTGGCACTAGTAACATTGATCCACCACCATGTGTCTCTCTCTCTCTCTCTCTCTCTCCATCGCCATCTCGAGTGAGACTGCCAGAGCCACCATGTATGTGGTAGGATTTAACTATATATTCTTGCGTCATCCACCACGGTCCAATGCTGGTCTGAGAATCGTTGGCTCCCGGCTTGGGTGGCACTCGCAGGCCTGGGCCGACAAAGCATTCCAAGCCAACGGTCGTTTCGGGTTCAATGGTCAATCTTTGATGACCGTTCATGGTCAAAGACCGATGGTTGTGAAGCAAGAATTGATCATGCTAGATGATGGTGAATAATTAATGGGAATGATACAGTAGTTGCTTGGTAGTGGGTGGTGGGGATTCATACTCTTTCATGATGGTCAATATGGGTGACTTGTGGTGATGGTTGGCAGTTTTTTTTTGCCCGGCAGTTGATGAGCAAATACTTGCTCATAGGGAATCATTCCGCAATAATGATCAATGATGTTTGCACTGTAAGGATCCAATTTGTTGCATCAGTCGAAATGACAAAAAGCACTATAGTAAGCACTTATTTCTTGTGATTGTCGTTGATCCATCAACCGTAGTTGACAGAGATAACGGTGACAGCAAACAATGGCGGTACAGAACCAGCCATCGAAGGGAGATTGACTGATTCGTTTCTGGTTATTCATGACGCCACCGGCACGCGCATTTTCCATTTCCCAAAGCCATGCCGATGTTCAGCGAAACTGGGGAGGCTTGGGGTCATAGCATGGGACCTTGAGATGCCTACCGTACTGCAACCGTGAGACCCTTGGAGCACTCGTGCTGGTTCACCCTGGAGGTGATGATTGGTCGCCCTGACAGCCCTGACCTTCTAGTGGTCGATGATGCTTAGGCAACGCTGGATGCATCTCCAAAATTGAACACTTCAAATCAAACATCAAACATTTGACAACAACACTTTTTAACCAAGGCTTTTGGGGAAATACCTCCCATGAATCAACCAGAGGTTAGCATTATTCCAGGGTCAGCACCGCTTATTCTGTGGCGCTCGTTTCACTTCGCACCCTGACCGCCCTGGCAGCGTCCGCAAATCTGCAAGCGGCGGAGGGCATGGAGCAGGTCCTGACCCATGACGTGATCAGGAACGCTCAGGTTGAAGTCACCGCCATTGAGGCCTCAGGGGCACAGGGATCAATGTATTAACTATCAAGGTTTTAATCATTAGTAAAAATGTTTGTAATATTTGTTAATTGAATTGATTAACTAAAACGAATGGATCCGGATCAATGTATCAACTACCAACTTAATTAACAAATGGATCAATGTTTCGTCAATATGTTCGCGGCCGATAGCAGTCCACCATCGTCACCCTTCAACAGACCTTAGGCAATTTCGTTGCCTGGAAGCGCAGTGGGGTCTGCACGTGGTTGTATCACATCACATCTTCCATTCCATACTTTGCACAAAGTTGGACCTTGCAAATCCTTGAAACCACACATGCAAATGTATACCTACATGAACGTATGTTTGTGCAAGCGTCCCATGTAAATGGCACAATGCTCTGCAAACAAAAATGGAAACTTTTTGGTGACCTGTTTTCTTCTGGAAAGCAAAATGAGGGTTGCAACAACACATAAGTACAAATTTAAGACAAATAGTTGTGAAGTCGTACATCAAATAGATCCATTTGCGCGTACATGCTCGCAGAATTCCACATACAAACCCACAGAACTACACACATGTACTACGTGTTCCTTCGTTCAGCTGCGTTACGTTCAATGGTGGTTCCCTTGTTTTTTCTCAGTTCCCTCGATTGGAATGACATTGAAAACATGTTAATTCCTTCAGCTGCGCGTCTCAGAGACGCGCAGGAGCTTGATTTGTTTGCAATGTGGGACGTTTCCCATGCCATGTGGGGAGAGTTGGTCAGCCGTATGGGGTTGGATGTGCATTTCCAGTTTGGAACTGGTAAGTGACCATGCTTATAGGAAGGGTTATAAAGGGTGGTAAGCTACCTGATAGGTTCATGACTATGGATGTTTTGCACTTACATCCTCAGCTGCAGTACGCATCACATGCTTGGGAGTCTCATCAGTGTGTCAGAAAATCACCGTCGAGGAACCCGAGAAGTGAAGATGGAGTGTCTTCTCATCGGTCTCCTGTGCATGGAACGGGGCTCTGCAGGTAGTTCTGCAACGGGTATCTAGAAGACTATGGATTGCTATTGTGGATGACATTTGGCCTTAAAACAATTCTATAGCCTTCTGCAAGACGTTATGCTGGAAGACATCATGTTGGTATTTGTTCGGCATGCAAACCACATTTGGTTACGCAAAATTGGCAAGTCTCATGAGTTTTCTCTCGCGCCACTTACAATAACAAGCACACAAATACATCTGTGTTTTGAAAGGCCATCCTCAGAAGCGTGGCTTAAGTCACCAACAACTAAACGCCGACCTTCACGCCACAACACTACGAGGAAGTCATGCTTTGTATCTGCGGCTTTTGGCATAGTTCCCTATGTCCATCTCAAATCCTTGCACATGTTGGATCACATTGGAGCCAGAATGATTGAAATATGCTAAAAAGATCCCGGAATTTATCCATGTCGGGACCATGCCCAAGGCCGTCACAGGCGGAATTTCAAGCCATTTCATGTACAGACATGCCGTGAACATATCAGTGTTGTGGTTCCAACTACTGGTATGTCTGCAAATGATGAACTGGAATTCATTAGCTTCTCTAAGCTGGCCGCAACATATTCTCGACCATTCATAGATGATAACAAATGATAACGCTTCATGACCATGCACGTCTTGTGTTTCGAATGGGCTGCTGTACCACCCAGCAGTCCAGGCAATTGCAGTCGTTCGTTTCCACGGCTTCGTTCACATTCATGACATCGAAATCATTACCTCGGGTCGTTCGGCTTCCCGCGGAAATCGAGCACGGGAGCTGCCTTGACCCGCAATGACCCTGTGTCCTTTTTTAATGATGGTGATCAATTAGTAGCCATTAGTGGTCATTACTAGTAGTGTAACAATATCATACCATTAGCGGTTATCACTTGTTTCTTGGTGGTCACGAATGGTACAACCATATCACACCATTAGTAGCCACTAGTAACCGCTGTGACCATTCATGTTCGAGAATTGAGAATGCCATTTACTATGCGACTTTCACCCATTTTTGTACAATAGTTTAGGATCAAGGTGTATACAGTGGAGAGGATATCTGTCCATCCATGTTAAGATTTTCTCACTTAGATAGGAGAAACAAGCGTGACAGCCTTCTTGCGACAAATTCCAGAGGAAAAATGTTGCCATTCTCAACGTGTTTTTCGACCATGGACAAAACACATGCCCTATCACCTGTAAACAAACCTGATTTGTGAAGAACACTTTGCTGAGCATTCAGCGATCCAAGCAATGTTGCTGATGAATCATCCAAAAAATGACCACCCCCACGGGGACCATGTGCTCGTACCCCGGCCAAACAATTCATAAACGATGGGGCACGACCATCCAATGAAACCATGTGAAAGCCGCCCGCCAATTCGGGCGTGCACCCCACTTCCACCTCCAGATTTTGTGCAACCAGCTGGCCCATCGCTTCCATGGTGTTGAGGTCAAACGACATGGGGCCGGAGCGCAACGGTCTTCCACAAATGGTCCGGCTCACAGCAAGGACGCCCTGCGGTTTAAATAGGACACAACGGTCCCCAGGCGCGAAACAAAAAGGAGTGACCAAACAGTGACAAGGATTGAAGTATGGTTATACGAATAGTTTTTGGAAAATAAATGTTGCATGATGAAGCATGGTTAGAGATGGCAGCATTGATCGGAAACCGATACATTTAGGAGAGCATTTGCCAATCACATCGTGAGTGCACTGGACTCGCGCCATACCGCAGTGGGACATGTTGTCCATGCTTGAGCCTCGAAGCCGCATTTTGTTCGACGTTGGCAAACATTGAAGCCAAAAAGGTCTGAAAGGTAAACAAAAGGTGAATCAAGGGCGAATAAAGGGTGAATTGAGGGCGAATGCAAGGTGAGTCGTGGGATTTAGAGTGAATGAAAGGTCAATCTAGTAAGATCATGTAATATAAAACATGTAAAAAACACATGATATCACATGAAACTCAAGCATGTCAACATCTTGACACATGAAACCCCTATGTTAAACTGCTAATCTTGCTTCCAACTTCACACTGCGTTCACCTCAACTCTAGGATTGCCGGCACCCTGACTCAAAGTGCAGGTGCGTTGCTTTGCAATAGGCAAGGAGCATCCCTATCAGTCAGGGACTAGGCACAAAATACCACAAGTATCATTATATGATTATTTCATTTCATTAAATTAGCATCAGCCAGTGTCAGTGTCAGTAACAAATTAAACTCAGCCTGATCCCAATAGATCCTAGTAGTAGCTTTATTGGCAGTGAGTACTGACCTTTGGTGCAAGTAACATTTGTAGCGCGGGACTTCCACACCGGATCCCCATGTTCAGAATTGAAGGTCAACCAGTTGGTTGATCAAGACCGGCGCGGATGCCCCCATCGGCATAAGCACTGCACGGCGGCTTTCTTTGGGAACCAGCAGCGGCTGTTTGCAGAACTGCATCTCTCAGTTCCTGGACCGGTTGGGCGCGGATTTGTAGATTATCTTCATGGCGAAGTCGGGGCATCTTCCAGGATTGAGGGGGGAAATCGGCGCAGGGTAACCCCACATAGCTCAGGAAAGCTCCCATTGTTTGATGGGTCAATCATGGTAACCATGGTCCAACCAGTTGGCTTAGCAGCGTATGCCACTTGGGTGCCCACTTGCAATTAACGCCATAGCATCATATACCCACCATAGATTGGTTGTTGCCATATAGCCAAGCCTCATCATATTTCATAGCCATCTTCGCCATCTATGGTAAATGAACCAGCAAATTGAGCATAGATCAACCACCATAGATGGTTGCCACCAACTTCCTACCCTGCAAAAAAATCCGGGGGCAGAAGGCCCAGCTGCGTCCTTCAAGGGCGTTAACACCTCGGCATGGCCTGCGCTCCGCAGGTGATCCATGGCGCCGCGGGATTCCGGGAAGCAGTGCCATCTCTTTCCTCACTGGAACCACCTGCTGCTTAAACTAAGGGGTTTTAACCGGCCAAAAAGGAGCAACCACTTCTTTTAAAGCTGCTGGAATCCCAGGGTTAAGATGATAGCTCACAGCGTACTATTGATTCAATCATGGCACACTTGCCGTAGACCCATGGTTTCTTGCTTAATTACAGTTGTCTTTATTGTTGTGATGGCGAGTCATGGTTATCGTAATTAATTAAGCTACATCGCCCAAGAAATAGTGGCTAATGATGCTTGGGAATGGGGGTGGTTTGCCATGGTTATTCACTTGTTGTTTGTTATCCCTAATTAATTCTCAACCACTGTAATCCCTATTATCATGAAGGGCGCCAATGATTGGTTACAGTCCATAATCCCCATTGGCAGTTCAATAATTACCATTAGCACTCTCTCTCTCTCTCTCGCCATTGCCATCTCCTATTACAGTAACCACTACCATCTCCTGGAGAATTGACAGAACCACTATAATCTCCTATTATTATAGGCTTTAAACCACTGCCTATAATAAGAATGGTTATAATCTCCTATTATATCTATTCCTCTTACTAGTTATTATAGTGGTGGTAGATAATCCCCTATGATTATTGGTTATACCACCTATCAACCACTATAATCTCCAGTAACTACTATTAACCACCATTATGAACGATATAATCCCCTATAACTATTCTTATTACCATTATTACCACTATTATTGCCCTATAATCCCCTGATATGAACTATATAATCCCCTTTTACCACATTTATCACTCTTATTAGTACTACTGTTAGCCACTATTATTAACTATATACTCCCTTATTAGTTAGAGAATAGTGGTTAACTATCATTAAACCACTTATGGTTACTTAAACCACTTCCTATGGTTCACTATATAATCCCTTATTGGTTACATAAACCACCACCAGTTGGCACTTCACACATGCCTGCCACGCTGGGCTGCAACCACTGCCGCACCGCGCCTTGCAACGCGTCCGTGGCCGCAGCCAAGGCCAGCACCTCGCAGCGCACAACAGCGCTGCGCAAATCATGAAGCCTCGGTGAAGGCGTGGGGGTTGGGTGGAGTGGTTTATGGTGGAAATGGCTATGGATCAAGCAGTTAACCAACCAACCAATGGTTAACTAGCTGGTTATATGGTTAATAATAGGGGATAACAACTAGCAACTACAGGGGATATACCAGCTATATATGGCTATGGATTAATATTAACTAACCTATGGTAAATTGTTTAATAACCATATGGTAAACCTATGTTAATAGCTGGTTAACCTATGTTAACATGGTGTTTAATAACCTATGGCTATGGAAATAATAACCAACAATAGCTGGTTAATGGTAAATCATAGGGAATATTAGCTAACAATATTAGTTTATGGCTAATTGGCTATGGATCAATATTAACCAACCAAACAATGGTTAACTAGCTGGCTAATGATGAGTGATAGGGAATAATAGCTAACAATAGTAGTGGATTTACCAACTATATGGCTATGGATCAATATTTACCATGAGTAATAGGGGATAATAACCAACAATAGTACTAGTAAAACAACGGTTAATTGTGGTTAATCATAGCCACACACACACACACCATAGTGGGAGCCTAATCAGCATGGCGTGGCTGTAAGTAACCAAGCATGGCAGGTTTCTGGTTAATGATAGCCACGAATATGGTTGATTAAGATTGATTGTAGGGAATGACTATGATTACCAAGTAAGGTTAATGATAGCAATCACTAAGCATGGTTACTAATGATTAGTGGTATTACCTATGGTCAATGTGATTACTATGGTTAGTGATTTATGGTCTTTGAATACTATGATTATGCTTGGCGATTGCTATGGTTCATTGATTTGTGGTCCATAGTTATGGCTTATGATGATGGTTGTTAAGAAATGGTCGCAATGAACTACTCATGAACCATCATGAGTTTGGTCCATAGTTATGGTTCATGATGGTGGTTCATGATGGTTCATCAATCATAGCTGGTTGAAATTTTGATCGGTAGTTCGATGATGGTTCATGTACAAAGTTGTTGGTGAATTATGGTTGGTTATGGTTGCTTATGGTTATGTTTCCTGTGGACCATGATTTGGTTGATGATTATCGTTAATGATTACTGTGCTGAATTGATTCATGGTTAGTAAAATTTTATGGTGAGCCACAGTTTGTGCTTTTGGTTAGTGTATAGTTTGGTTGATTGATTTATGGTCCATAGTTGGTGATTCATTCCTAGTAGTTCGACAACACAGTTTATACCAATTGCTTATGATGCTAGTTCACGCATACTTTTTGTTGATCAAGCTCAGAGTTAACGGTAGCGACTTTGTGGTCAACTATATATAACCATCCTCAAATGTGCAAAATCGTCAACAGCTCGGAGAAACATTGATCAGACATTCCGCTACCCAGCAAAACTAATCGTGATTCATCATGGCTAGGAGGCTTGATGGGGGCGAATGGGCAAGTCATGCTTAATCATGATTGCTGTAATGGATGACGCTTCAGCCTTATAGTTGATCAAGACAAGCAAAGGTGAACAGTGGCTGATAGACAACAAACCATGATGTGTGATACCAGTCAACCACACTTAATCAGCGTTGCTGTTGATCGATGGTTCCTCACGTGCTCATAGTAAGATAGTAGCAAGTTGCGATTTATGATGACTCATGACGGCTCATCACAGTTTATCAAAGTTCAAGCCACCCAACATGTGCTGAGTAGACCCAGGCAAGCACACTTGATCATATCCAAGTTGATTAACAAAGTCCATCATCATCATCATCATCATCATCATCATCATCATCATCATCATCATCATGGTCATCAAATAGAAAAAACTGTATATTAAAGGACCATGGTTCTTTCCCCCATCATTGACCAAAGAAAGTCGCGACGCCCATCTTGGGGTGATCCCGCCCGGCAAGAAATTTGATCACTCTTATCATGAATGAGCACATGCTTCAACCAGAATGTGTCAGCCGACATGGCCGAGCGACATTTGAAGGGCCGACTGCCAGTCTCGGGCAGCACAGCTGGCAGACATCAAGGAGTTCCAGGTGATGCTGGACGGTTCCAGGCGCTCCAGAGTCATCCTGGTTGCCATGGGCATGTGCTGAGTCCTAAGATGACCTAAGATGTACAAACAAGTGGGTTCGGAACCCCCGGTCAAAGGCAGTTTTGTTGTTGGCACATGAGCTTCATTAGATTAAAAGAAAAAAAACATCAGAATGTAAAAAACATGAGCTTGCAAATGGGGGTTGACCTGTTTTCTGTCATGGTGAAATTATGCGCTTGATTCACGGTCTCTCGTTGAACATTCATAATGAAATACCTAGCCATATTCTATACATGTTTACTTCGTGACCGGGCGGAAGTGTTTATATATAATTAATTCTTATAGCCATTGGTTGGTTGTTGCAATCATCCAATATCAACCACCATCAGCCACGAGTGACAAACAATCATGGCTGAGGTCATCTAAAGTCTGACCAGCTGGTGACCATGACTCCAAGGGATTCATTCATTTCATCTGGTTTTTTTGGGATTAAACAGGGAGCCCTAGAGGTTACCCCCTGGGCCAGGCCAGGGCCTGCATACCACCTCCATGATCCTCGCCTCGCCTCCTGCGCAAGGCTTGGGCTTCCTCCCCCAGTGCCCCAGCAGCCATGGCGGTGATGGCCGCGTTGCCTCGATGCAGCTGGTGGCAGAGTGGTGAACCACCACATGGGAGCTGAAAGGCACGAAAAATCAGCACAAATGATCACATTGAATGTATTTGAATGGTATGAGTGCTGAAATAATCTCAAAAAATGATCACTTCAATGCATTTGAATGTTAATGCTGTTAAATGTTCACAATTTTGTGATCCCACCTCTTTTTCCCCATGGTTTTGAGCCCTTTGAGTGTCAGTGCACACTGGGGCTTCCTCGGAGGTGTCGTTTTTGCAAGAGTTTCTGCAGGGGCCGTTCTTCGGATACACCCCAAATAGAAGAGAGGGGGACGCCCTGCGCCCGTGGCATTTCCAGTAGAAACACAGATTTTTTGAAAGTTACAAAGGTGCTGTAATATGAAGGTGACATGTAAATGCTTAATACCAATATTCATGCATGCATATGTATGTGAGGCTTTGTAGTGGATCCGGTTAAGTAAGTCTGTTAGTTTTTGGCATGCCTTGTTCAATAGGCCATAATGTCATTGAATGGACCCTAATCAAATAGGCTATGCAGGCATTAAACAGGCCCTAATCAAATGGGCGATGCAATCATCAAAGGCCCTAGTCAAATAGGCGATAGCTATGTAGGTCATCCTGATGTATGCCTGAATTCAAGAGGCCGTAGTTAACAGACTACAATTAAATTTAATTGCGCAATACTAAAAACACCACATAATTTGGACAAATGCTGGTATATGGGGAATTCCCCTGCGATCTTTGGTGTTTCTGGCGTTTTTGTTGGTGAATAAATAAACTATGATATGCTCTAATCAAATAGATCCTAGTTAGAGTACCCACACTACGCTCTAGTTAATTGGATTCTATTGAAATAGGCTATACTGCGGTTAAATATTCCCTAATGAAATGGGCCATAGTTAAAAGTGCAATATTTAATTATGCCTTAATTCATCAAGCCGTAATTGAACAGGCAATAATTAGTATAATGAGAGGGGCCCTATTTAATTGACACCAAAAACACCAAAGAATTTGGACAGATATGAGTACTTGAGGAATTCTCTTGAAATCGTTGGTGTTTTTGGTGTTTTTGGTGTTTTTGGTGTCAATTATTCTTATTTAATGGGAAGGGCCCAAACCCCACACCAAAAACACCAAAAACACCAAAAACACCAAAGATTTCAAACAAATATGATTAGTTGAGGAATTCTCCTGAAATCTTTGGTGTTTTTGGTGTTTTTGGTGTTTTTGGTGTCAATTATTCTTATTTAATGGGAAGGGTCCCAAAACCATGAAAAACACATATTATTACCTATATAATGCCAGGGACCCGATTTAATTGACACCAAAAACACCAAAAACACTAAAAACACCAAAGCTTTCAGCCAAATATGACTAGTTGAGGAATTCTCTTGAAATCTTTGGTGTTTTTGGTGTTTTTGGTGTCAATTACTTTTATTTAATGGGAAGGACCCAAACCCCACGCCAAAAACACCAAAAACACCAAAAACACCAAAAACACCAAAGATTTCGGACAAATATGACTAGTTGAGGAATTCTCCCCAAATCTTTGGTGTTTTTGGTGTTTTTGGTGTCAGTTATTCCTTATTTAATGGGAGGGGCCCCAAAACCTGACACCAAAAACACCAAAGATTTGGGGAGAATTCCTCAACTAGTCATATTTGGCTGAATTCTTTGGTGTTTTTGGTGTCAGGTTTTGGGGCCCCTCCCATTAAATAAGGAATAACTGACACCAAAAACACCAAAGATTTCGGACAAATATGACTAGTTGAGGAATTCTCCCCAAATCTTTGGTGTTTTTGGTGTTTTTGGTGTTTTTGGTGTCAGTTATTCTTTAATTAATAGGAGGGACCCCAAAAATTAAGCCTTATTAAATGTAAGAGACTCCAAAAATTATTCCTTATCCAATGGGAGGGATTGCAAGAATTATTCCTTATTGAATGGGAAGGACCCCAAAACCATGAAAAACACACGGGCGCACAGCGTCCCTTTCTGAAATAGAAATCTTGGACCCTGAGAGTCGACTCAGGGATGAAGGCTTCTCGCCATTGTGCTCGGAAAGGCAAAGCTTTGCATCATTGTCGGGTGAACCATGGGCTGCTCCTACATCTTAGCAAGAGATTTGAAAACGAGTCTCGCAGAAATCTGTAGAAAACCAATGGGTATTCGTGGGCCACCTTGTTCGCTTTCTGACCAACCATGCAAACTATGCCCATACGAAAAATCACTGATTCATCAGATTTGGCACATATTTTGCACATATTTTTTGCACAGAATATTTCAGGAGATCATAAGACCAAACTACATCAAATTACCATATTTTGCACATCAAATCAGACATGGCTTAACTATTTCATCACAGCTTTGAACCATGCGCCTGTCCACCTGTCTTCCCAAGGCCCAGTTTCCGCCAGGTGACAGGTCACCAGGCTCAAGCGCAGTCCATCCGCCTCCCGCAGCCCCAGGAGCCCAAGAGCCTGGCTTGGCCCCAGCGGTGACCCAGCTGGTTTCGGATCTCAAGGACATACAGGGAATCCTGTCCTCCGATGATGCTAAAGTGGATTAAATGTATTAAACTGTTAATTAGGTCCTGTTTGCTTAAATACTTTAGGGGAAGAGATTGGTTCGACCAACCTTTTTGCACAGGCTTTTGATGCTCAGTCGCATTCAGCTGCATTATGTTCATGTCTGTGTGCAGTCAGGAGTACTCTCTCTCTCATTATTTTCTGCCTTTGCCTAGCCCTGATCCCTAGTAATTACTCTGTTGATACAGTTTCACATCTCCGTTTGCCATCGGAAATCGCACACCATCCGGTTCTTGGGGGGCCTTCCCAAAGGTAGCTACGAGGTATGGAAGTGATCACGGCATCCCTGATTCATTCACTAGGATCCATGAATGCAGGATAAGTATCCCATGACTCTCAAGTTGAAGACAAATCTACCCGTGGGGATATGTACAGCCAAGACGCATGATCCCATTGCTGTCCGTTCGTTGCAGCACTCATCACCTGCAAGAAGCTCCCATGGTGGCGCTGATGGTGCTGGTGGCAGTGGGCTTGCCAGCGCAGTCGTGAAATTGAAACATGAATCGAACCGAAACATGCATGCCGGAGCTTCAACCCTTAATATCATTCAATTTCGCAATGCACAAGAGAGATCAAAAGAGCTTAGATTGGGATTTTCGCCATTATCTGTTGAGTGCTATTCAGTTTACACATGACGATGATTGGCATTCCAGTTGCAACCTGTCTTCTTGGGCTACGACGTCATCCATTCCTCCGCTGGCAACTTGAAAGATTTCATAACTTCAACCAATTGGACCAAATCATCACACACTCAGCCACACAAACAAATCAAACAACAAATAACAAACCCAAAAACGACACACACAGTTAATGATATGTGTTAAATCGATGATTTGAACAAGGTCATAGACCATCGTCATAGGCCCAATCTTGTCATCACTTTCCAGCCACGCCAGCTGCTTGAGTAAAGCCGCGACAGCTGCTGCCCCAGGGCGCCCCCCCACCGTGTTGAAGGCCACGTCGTCCCGGCGAAGGCCCAAGCGACCCATGGCCAGGAGCATCTCCAGGGCCATAGGCCAGTGCTTGGCGCGCCTGGGTGGAAGCCATGGGGGAGCTGCTATGGGAGGTGGCCAGGTGGCCAAACATGAGGATAGCATACTCCAAGTAGGTGGAATCCAGTTTTTTTTGAGCAATCAAGTTACTAAGTAGGTGGAATCCAGTTTTTTGAAGGATGTAAGCTTGCTAAATGACAGCTTGTCAAGTAGGTAGCTGGAATCCAGTGTTTTTTTGACCTTGCGAGATCCAGTCATAAACAGCTCTTTGTTCCTTGCTAAATCTAGTTGCTAATTGACTTCTGTAACTTGTCATCAGGTGACGGTGATGGGTGTTGGAGCACCAAAAAGGGTGCAGTGCTTGATCATGGTTCAACATCATTCATTCACCCACAGCTCACTCTTGGGTTGGCGACCAGCCGCTGCTGCTGCTCTTCATAGAGGTGATGCGGCAATGTTTTTTTGCTTTGAACAATTCCACTTTTGAAAAAAAACAGCGGGCATATCTTTCTTGGAACGTTTGTGCATTTGCCAGCCAAATATGTTTAATGGTTGTTCTGATTTTGGCTCATGATCAGAAATTCCCACGCAACTCAGGTAGCATGGGGCATTCCTTGGCGATGCCAAGCTGCTCGCAAGCACTGGCCACGGAGCTTAAGCTGATGACCGTGGGCTGCAGTTTCTGGTCCTCGCAGTTAGGAGGTGCCAACGAATGGTGAGATCTGAGGAACCAGGAATGCAGCGTATGAGAGCATCACACATGGTGACAGCAAAACCACACTTTGCCACAAGATTTCACAAGTGGATGGTATAACTGTTCTGAGTCAACATTCTACCCTTGCAATCTCCAAAAGCTATGGCCCTTTACAACATGGCGAGGTTAAACATTGGGCCACTATAAGTATTGCAGGTTTGACTACAACACATCTGAGCGAAGAAAAATTGGATTCCGTAGTCAAATAGAGGAAATTGTAGAATCGCACCTGAAATGAACAGTCTTACCATCTTGACTTCAAACAGCCAGGAATTGTTTTCAGTAAGTTTTAGTGTTGGTGATTATAGCCAGGAGTTGTTTCATCATTGGTCTTGGTGATTCTACCCTATTAGCCACGATAATCCCATATTGAAACCACCAACCAATTTCCATCTTTATGGTCTCAGAGCTCAGCTTACCACGCCCTTCAGTCCCGCAAGTCTTTCAGCAAAGCCAGGGCCAAATCCTGAGTGCCAGGATGGTGCCCAACCGTGAATCATCGAAACACATGGTTGTTTTCAAGGTTGTTAGGTCCCAAAGGCATTAAGAACAATTATCTTTCAAGGTGTTTAGGTCCCAGAAGCATTAGAAACCATGTTTTTTCTTCTAGGTTACCAACCTGAATGACCAACAGGTAATAATCAGCATAATCATGACCAAATCATGAACACATAGTAACATAGCAAGTTACTTGGTACCGCCTGGTTGGTTACAAATGGCACAAGATCCAACAATCAGTCAAATGATATGCGCCAACCTGGGCAAAGTGCAAGTGACGTTGGCCCATGGTGCTGGGTAATGAGCAACATACCAAGCTGATTGCATCAAGGTCGTTGCAATTCATGCCAAATGTTACCGTTGGCAACCATGTTTTTGCTTTTTTAGGGGGTATAACGGTATACCTGTAACTGTATAATCAAGATTTAAGATCTTCCCCAGTGATCTTGGTTACACCAGTTTTTGGCACCCAATAACCATTCCTTTCATGGTGTGGTGGCCAGGGTAGTTGGCTCCCAAGGCTATTCCCATAGAAATTTACTTACAATCCCAGCGATATCCTGGGCGGGTTCCTGACCCAAACTCTTAAGAATCAACGGGCGCTGGCTAGAAACCTGCGGAACCGCTGCCATCGGTGCATACCTGCATGTTGCGCAAGTGTTTAAATGAACCCTAAGGTGTGAATTACCTGGCGAGACTGAAAACGCTCCCCATGTCAAACCGAAGAAATGTCAACCCACTTGAATGACCAATGAATCAATTACACAAAAATCTGTTGCAAACCTGCAGTTGGTTTTCAAACCCTATGACCAACAAGATCAAGCACTATTAACTCTTGCCAAGCACTATTAACTCTTGCTGGTGTTCGCCTGCCCTTACTAACAGCCAGCTGGATCTTACATTGCATGCCGCTGACTTGGCAAACATATCCTTCAGTAGTCGAACCTGGCAATGAAAAATCCACCATTTAAAGCTGATTTCCTATAGAAATAGCCAGCTTTGCAACTTTTCCCGTGTTGATAATAGCCAGCTTTGCATTTTTTCCTGTAATGAAAATAGCAGCTTTCCCACCTTTTAAATAGTGAACCATTTACACTTGAGCTGCGCTAAAAACCTTGATACTTTCCCATGTCGTAAGAAAACCGTTTCGTGAGAGCTTACGCATCACTTACGCGCGTACAGCGCTGGCTTACGCAGGAACAACTTTTGTGACAGAGCTTGCGCGGGCTTACGCGGCCTTGCTCTGGCTTACGCGGGCTGTTATGACAAGGCTGCAATTCCAAATGAATACGGAGGTTTTTAGTGTTGCTCACTTGCGATTTGGGCTAAGGTTAAGTATCCAGCACAAAGAACAAATCCTAAAAACCAAGAGTTCTGCAAGGGGACACCGCTTTTGTACGACTTAACCCGGTCTCGTACGACTTAACCCAAGCACCCAGTAACTCCCTGTCACTGGCGGCCAGGGCACCCACTGCTGACCCTGGTCGCAGGCCGCCATGGCAGCGTTGAAGCCCACCACGTCAGGGGTCAAGCTTCGATCCGAGTGCCTGGGAAAGGCTGGGACCGGACAACCAATGGGTGGTCTGAAGCGGTTACAAGGTGGGGCCGGTGGGGCCCCGTAGTTCGCTAAGTTGGCTGATAATTTGATAAAATGGTCCAACTCATGGTGCCCTTTGGTGAGTTTTTGGGAATGGCCATTGTCAAACAAAGAGTAATGAATAAATGTAGGATGATGCACGCCATACCCTATCCTTTAACGCAGTTGACAGGAGTTGATGATCCAAAATAACTCATTAAAAAACATCTAGTATCTGGTGAAAATGATGCCAACACAGGCCAACTAATCCAATAAAGTGGTGTCTACACGGCCTTCACCGGATCTTTAAACTGATTCTGATAACGTGCGGTAGTGGGCGGGAACATGTAGTATGAACATGCCCTGAAAGAAATACTCTCCAAGTTGACATGTTTTCGCGTCAAACTATCTCCGGGGTCTCATCCCAACAAGGTGGGTCCCCAGTTAGCTAAGTTGGTGTATAACTAGGGTAAGTACCAGTTGTGCCTTATTGACCAACTTACAACGTTTGGGGGCCCCACCTTGTAGTGCGGAAATGCAGAGTCACAAATCCACCATCATAACTTAGCAACTGGCTGAATCATAGGGGTCCACCATCGCCAGCCTCTTTAGTTGTGGCTGTCATTGAATGATCACTGAGATCACTGTGGAAACGGGGCAACCTCTTGGCCGCAGTGTTTCTTATGTGCAGCCAGCCGACGAGAACAGCAACAGCAAAGCTCGCTCCCATTGGCCAGCCTCCCCAGCACTTGGTGCTGTGAGCAACATTCAGCAACCAAGATCTCAATGTACAGCAAGCTATAGGAGACATGGAGAAATAGGTGACCTACAGGGTATGATAGGGTAACTATAGGGGAAACACAGCCATATCAGAAGAGAAGAAGAGATAGATTCAGATTGACCCGGCTGTTTGCTTCCACCTGGCAACCACTAGTTTGCTATGGGATGCGCCATTTCTTGATGTTCATCGCTTCAGAATGCATGAGCTTGCTGCCAAACACAGGTCCTTTTGCGTCAGCAGTTTTCAATCATAATCTCTATACTTGAATTGGTTCAATTACCATGGTCGGTACGGAACTCCTGTGACTTGCATGATGGTCGGGGATGTTCCCAAATCAAGATTGTATGACCATCGGCAACAATCAAGGAACCTTTGCTCAGTTGTAAGCTTTCTTCCTTTGGCAATGCAGGAATGGCGTTTGTTCCCTTACAGTGCATTGGCGATATGGATCATAAATTGGGGTTTTATTCTCAACATTCTCAGATACGGAATGCAGCTTCCTTGGTTGGTACTATGCGGTGCTCTAGTCAAGAATCACCTGATATGCTGGTGTTGTGTTTTTGTTGACAGTTAACGGTCCTGGTCCCACCTCGCCACATGCAGTGATGGCAGCATTCAAAACGGCCGCATCCACATCTCCTCGGTGCACGCACCAGGGTGACATACCGCAGGTGTACTGCATCCTTTCATTGTTCTTTCCCAACATGGATTGGTGTTTTCAACATCTATAATGACAGCAGTGGCCAGACACTTGGGCACGGTTGCTGTCAAACCGTGGGGGGGTCCCCAGACTGGATTCTCTTAAGGAGTTTCCATCGGAGTCAAAAGTTGCGAAAAATGTCAGACACCTATAGCAACTGTTCGTCTAAAGCAAACATGGCATACCGCTCGGATGTCACCCCTATGGAATCGCATAAGCTTCATGTTTATACCGCCAGCCCTACACTTAGAACGTTAAATTTTTTCCAAACGCATTCCGAAATTTTTCGTTTGGAAGTCACTTAGAACGTCCAGCGCACTCGGAGGGATAAAATGTTCTAAATTCATGGATTTGGATGTTCTAAGTGTATGGTTCACAAGCTAAATGTGCCTGATTTTGGAACCCGGGGCCACGGGTAAACATCAGCCATCATATTGAGCTGTCCTAGGAATTGCAACCTTGGGATGATGTCCCCGATGTTCTACATTACACCGGTTCACTTTTGGGGCAACGGTTCAGATATGTTCAGATGGACATTCTAAATACTCCAGGATGATCAATTAGAAGCATGTATGTATACATTGTGCATTTGTACATGAATATTCAAAGCATATTGCCCACCAGAAACAGCTTGAATTAGTTGGGGGAGCCTACACTTAGAACAAGGGCCACCATCAAAGGATGAAAACACATATGAATGAATACATGGATACCTGGAGTGCATAGAATGTCCCCGATGTTCTACATTACACCGGTTCACTTTTTGGGCAACGGTTCAGATATGTTCAGATGGACATTCTAAGTACTCCAGGATGATCAATTAGAAGCATGTATGTATACATTGCGCATTTGTACATGAACAATCAAAGCATATTGCCCACCAGAAACAGCTTGAATTAGTTGGGGGAGCCTACGCTTAGAACAAGGACCCCATCAAAGGATGAAAACACATTTGAACGAATACATGGAA